>PVIW01004261.1:44326-70628 GCA_004026585.1 Noctilio leporinus
GTTTGCAGGCCGGCGCCTTATCCACTGTGCTACCAGCCAGGGTTAGAAATACTTTTATTCAGTATTTTTACCTCACCTGTAGACTTTTACTGCTAGGATCACCTTTTTTTTTTTCCTTAAAGGTTATTCACATAACCTTTTCATTATACATTTTAAAATGAGACAAATCAGCCCTGGCTGGTAGCACAGTGGATAAGGTACCAGCCTGCGAACCCAAAGGTCGCAGGTTCGATTCCCCAGCCAGGGCACATAACCAGGTTGCAAACCAAGTCTCCAGTCAGGTCTGTGGCTGGAGGCAGGTGAAAGGCAACCATACATTGATGTCTCTCTCCCTCTCTGCCTCTCTCTCTCCCTTCCCCTCTTTCTAAAAAATAATGGAATAAAATCTTTAAAAAATAAAAATAAAAAAGAATTTATTAAAAAAGTGAAGCCCTGGCTGGTGGCTCAGTGGATAAGGTGCCGGCCTGCGAACCCAAAGGTCGCTGGTTCGATTCCCAGCCAGGGCAACGTAACCAGGTTACAAGCCAGGTCTCCAGCCAGGTCTGTAGCTGGAGGCAGGTGAAAGGCAACCATACATTGATGTCTCTCTCCCTCTCTGCCTCTCTCCCTTCCCCCTCTCTCTGGAAATAATAAATAAAATCTTTAAAAAAAAAGAAAAAGACGTTACCTGTTTCAAAATGTATAATGAGAAAGACTATGTATGTAAATAGCTTTACATTTATTATTTATTTCATTAAAAAAAGACAATTTTAGAAGTGCATAAATCTCAGAAGAAGTATATCCATGACTGCTTCATTTTTCAGGGCTTTTCCCGAGACTTCAAGCTCCGGTTCCAGCAGTGAGAGCTTTTTCCACCTCGCAGCCTGTGAGTGGAGAGGCAGGGGCCGGGTGGAACCTGGGGCGGCTGAATCACGTGGCCATAGCAGTGCCCGACTTGGCGAAGGCCAGGGAGTTTTACCGGGATGTTCTGGGAGCCCAAGTAAGTGAGGTGGTTCCTGTTCCTGACCATGGAGTGTCCGTAGTTTTTGTCAACCTTGGAAACACCAAAATGGAACTGCTTCATCCACTGGGAAATGACAGTCCAATTTCGGGTTTTCTGCAGAAAAACAAGGCTGGAGGAATGCATCACGTCTGCATTGAGGTATTTTATTTATTTCAGTGCTTGGTGTTTTACATTTCTCTGTCAGAAACTGTCTTACTTTTTGAGGGTGTATAAAGTCACTGTCATTAGAAACTCATTAAATTCTTCAAGGGGAATGGCACTATTGGTCCCACTCAAAGATGGATCCATAGATATACATTCTCTTCAAGAAAACTGGAAGTAATAATAACAATAATGTTTATTGAATCTGATTCAACAGCTGCTATAAAAGCTACTGAAGTTGGCCAAGGCAGATCTGAATGTCCACTGAAGTATTTATTGATTATGGGTGATCTGCCATATAATAGGAATACAACTGCTTTTGCTATCACAAGGCAATTAGAAGAAGCAACTGAAAAGGTTTTTATTAAGTTAAGAGTTTCCATATACAGGCTAAGTATTCATGTAATTACTTCCTATCCTTAAAGTTCTGTTAACTTGTTTCTTATTGCAAAAGCAACACATTTTCAATGACTGACCCTGATGTTTCAAGATCTTAATTGCATCTGCTAACAATTCCTGAAGGAAACATGAAATGTTAGACAAGAATTTCCTCCTGAGAGAGCCTTTACCTGTAGATGTTCATGTTCAGATCGCTACCTTTTGGAGACTAGTAATCAGCAAGAGCAAGAATGCTTTAATTCAAGTTCTGTTGGAAGGAATGGCACAATTAATATACAGGCTTCATTCCTAATCCAGAAGAGAAAAAAGGGTGTTGATTTTGAGGATTTGCTTAGTTCATATTGCAGACGTGTTTGAGAACCTATAGTGTGTGCTGTACCTTGTACTTGGGCCCAGTGATGAACGAATAGGATGCTGGCTGCGCCCGCAGTGATGGGAGGCTTGCTCAGTGCGCTGTGCCAGCAGAATTGGTATTCGTGTTTTCTCAAGTGCGCAAACAAGGGAAGGTGGGTTGCTCACGGCAGGCCCAGTAGGTGCGAAGGTGTCTGCTCAGAAATCCCAGGTGGGCAAGAGGAAGAAGGCCTTCCAGGCGGGGGACTAGCTGTGGTAAGGCACCAAGTAATTACAGCAGCTACCACTGGGCTTCTGGCAGCGCACAGGCTACTGGATATGTGTGTTGCCTTTCATTGTCATAGCCACCCTGTGAAGACACTGTCCTCCCCGTGGGACCGAGGACGGAACTCAGGTGCAGGACTGCTTGTCCAGAATCACGTTCAAAGGAAGTGCCTAGGCTAGGACTCAGACCCAAGTTCGTTCAGATTCTGAGGTCTGCGTTGTTAGCCGTGATGTTGTTGTCATGGTACAAGCTAAGTTGAAAACCTGAGGCAGGGACCCCATAGGTGTTAGGCAAGGACACTAATGAGGCCTCATATTTAACCTTTGTCTCTTTCTTAGGAGGTTAATTTTAGCTGCAAGTCTTAATTGCAGTGGACTTGAGGGTTTTCTGAGATACCCCCAGGATGACGAGCAGGATCCCTAGTCTTTGAATGCACTGTTCCCTGTCCCACGCTGCACTGTCTGGGTCCGACATCAGAGCCAGGCCTTCAAAGGAAGCCAACGTGAGTTAGAAGTTCACTTAAGAAAAGAAGGAGCGAGTTCAGTAACGCAACAGTGAGTTTAAAGTAGAGACTAGAGGGGAAGTGAAAATGTGTCAGGACGCAACGAAGGTGGATCATGGGAGAAGGCGTGGGAAGTGGTGGGTTAGTTGCCACGTTAGCATGATGGTCCCCATCATTGTTCCCTACTCTCAAATCTGGTGGCGAACTGGACATTTAGGTCGGTTGTACTTTCCTGTTGTCAGTCTGAGAACAAGCTGTCCCGGCTGCTGGGCCACCCTGCTTTCCCTCAGTTGCCCCGGGACAGCAAGGCCGGCCATGGGGCAAACCTTAAGGGCCATGGAACAGATTCCTTATTCAACGGGTTTATACCAAGATTTTAAAAAGATTAAAATGTTTCTGTGCTGGTTGGTGAACAGCTATTGTTCCAAACCTCCTGAGTAGCATCTCCTTTCTCAGGGATCCCTTTCTGGGGCCCCTGCAACACACACACACACGCACAAGGTTGGCAACTGAAGGGTCCGTGCTTGCTCAGCAGGCTCCCCCAGGACGCTGCTGCTCCCTGTGGGGCCCTGTTTGGTTGGTGCCCGTGTCTGTGCTATATTCCTACTTCAGTGTCACTGTGACCTTTGCTGCCTTGGGCACTGGGGACAGAGTTGAACAAAGGACAGCATCCCTGTCCTGCTTCTTGTATGCATTCATGCCCTTGTGGCCCACAGAGGGTACAGGTGACATCTTGCTCTTATGCCCTGCGTGGCCCACAGAAGGTAAGAGGTGTCTGACCAGATGAAGCCTTTATACAACAGGTAGACATACTAACAGAGCAGGTTAGAACAAAGGAAATGGAAAGCAAGTAAAACTGAAGGTGAGATTAGTGTACCCCCTAGTTCTGCCAAACACTGCTTTCTAGTTGCCAAAGAAAAGGGAAAATACACAATATATTTTTTTAAAGATTTTACTTACTGTGTTTGCTTTGGCAGAACATATACTAAAATTGGAATGATATAGAGATTAGCATGGCCCTTCGCAAGGATGACACGCACATTCCTAAAGTGTTCCATACTTTTAAGAAGCTCCTCCCTTTTGCAACAATATGGATGAAGCTAAAGAGTATTATGCTTAGTGAAATAAGCCAGTCAGTGCAAGACAAATACCACATGATCTCACCCTTTACAGGAGACTAATGAACAAAACAAACAAGCCAAACAGAAACAGAGATATGAATACAAGGAACAGACCTTCAGTGTGCAGAGGGAAGGGGGAAGCGGGGAGAAGGAGGCAATGAAGGGCAACAGTTTAATCAAGGAACTAGTATGGAAGACTCATGGACACGGACAACATGGGATTGACTTGGGGAGGGTGGGGCAGAGGGGAGAAAGGGACGAGTGTAATGCAAAAATAAAATTTTTTAAAAAGATTATTTTTAGAGAGGGGGAAGGGAAAGAGAAAGAGGGAGAGAAACATCAATGTGTGGTCACCTTTCACGACTCCCCCAGCCTGGCACGTGGCCTGCAACCCAGGCATACACCCTGACTGGGACTCGAACCAGCCACCTTTTGGTTTGCAGACCAGTGCTCAATCCACTGGGCCACACCAGCCCGGGCCACAGTGTTAAAATTGATTGTGGTCTCTTCCCTCCTCCCCTCCCCTCCCTTTCCTTCCCAAACAGTTCAGTTTTGAAGACTTGAGATAGGGCAGAGCAAAATCTTGTGTGTGTTGGTGGGACGAGCTGGGGATCCAGCGTGGGGTGCCAGAGGAGGGCATCCACATGCGGGCCAGCCCAGTGCTGGGAGTTGGAGCCCAAGCATGTTGGGTGGGGTGTCCATGTGTGGGGAGTGGGGGCAGATGGAGCACAGGAGCCAGTGCAGGCGTGTCTGGGTGCTGCAGGGGAGGGGTTGCACAGAGGGAAGTTTCTGAAATGAGCCGGGCTCCCGGGGTCAGAGAAGGCTGTACAAGTACAGAGAAAGACGTCAGATTTCCTCTAGAAGTTCTCCTTCTAGATGGGGGAAAGCACATGATAAAAATGTTATTTCAGAAATAAGAGAGGAAAAAAGTGTAAAGAAATGCAGCAGTTGCCACAGTTTTATTTTTCTGGGCAGCTATAATAAGTGACTCATTTTCTTGTTTATGTTTTTGTGCATTTTATGGATCTTTTTTCACAGAGCATATGTTCCCTATGAAGAAAAAGTTATATAACCTAAAGGTAAAAGGCTAGTGAGATGACTTATTTCCTGTGTGTTGAGAAATGGCTGTTCTTCAATCAAAAAGGGAGAAAATTCTACTTTCAAAAAGTTCCATTCTCTTTTTGGCTTTACAAACCCTGGGGAATTGCTGAGCTCTACAAGGGATCTGTGTGTCGACAGTTCCCAGACATGGGGGTTTTATAGAAGAAACACTTAGATGTCCATATACTGCTAAGCTCATTTTGTAAATGAAAGGGCATTTCATTACCAAGAAAAAGCAAAGAGGAGGAGAAAGAAACTCAGAGATTTGGAGGAACATGTCCAACTGAGCACAGTAATTACCTCTGGAGAGGAAAGTTATATTAGTGGTGGTGAAGGGGTACTTAGCTCCCCCTATATGTTTACATTTTTCATGGACTGTTTCCAATTTTCAAATGGAAAGGATGAATGTGGACTAACTTTGGGAAAATGGAAAAAGAGGTCAACTTCAATAGAATGAAATTCATTATATCAAGGTACAGAAAGGTGTGTCATCAGGAGGAAGACTACTGTTCTGAAAAGATGGGAACAGACCAGCTATTTCACAGTGGCAGGAAATGACCACACTCACAGACCAGGCAAGGCTTTGACAGAGCTATCAGATTTTCAAAGGAACGTCATCAAGAATGTATAGGTAACCCTGGCTGGTGGCACAGTGGATAAGGCGCCAGCCTGTGAACCCAAAGGTCGCTTGTTCGATTCCCAGCCAGGGCACATAACCAGGTCTCCAGCCAGGTCCGTAGCTGGAGGCAGGTGAAAGGCAACCATACATTGATGTTTCTCTTTCTCACTGCCTCTCTCCCTTCTCCTCTCTCTAAAAACAATAAATTTTTAAAAAAATGTACAAGTAGAACATGTTGTTTGAAGAAATCATAATTCATTTATAGTAACACTTATTGTCCTTGTTTTTTTTACCGGTTTTAGAATCCGATATATGTACATATATACATATTGTCCTTTGTTCTTTGAAAATGAGATTGTATAAATTGGGCATTTGTTAAATATGTATGTTGGGTACAGAATGTTTAGAATGCTGTTAGGTCATTAAACTCCAGGGTGATTTTTGACTGCACAGGAATATGGCCCTTTTATTCTCCTTTCTGTCCATCTAGGGGGTTCTTGGTCTAAGTTAGTTTTCCAAGATAGAGGAGAATCATTTTTCCTTAAGTATGTAGACACACTCCTCTGGACTGCCAGTATGTATGAACAAAACTGAAATGATTTAGAAGAGAGTGCAAAATTAGAAATGTTGGAATTATTTTTTGGGGGGGGGGCAGTTTTTAGAATGGAAAACCACATTTTGGTTACAGTTTATGAGTGATTTTCACATATATGAAGTTTTCATTTCAAAAGTACTAACCAGATAGTTTGGCAGGTGGGATGTTTAGGATAGGGTGGACCTGGTTGTTGAGTACTTACTATAAACTGTGCTAAAAGCTTATTTATCTCACTTTAATCTTGCCATTTATATGGCAGGCCTCATCTCCCTCTTATAGATGGGGAACCCGAGGCTCTTAAGAAAAAACAGTTTGTGCAGTATCACCAATAGTACTGATAGAAAAAATATTATAAAATGTAGTATGTATTATATAGGCTATAAGAAGAAATGTGTACGAATGGTGAACATTCTTAGGCATTAGGTTGCTCACCTAGGAAAATTTAGCAACTTCTTTTCCTTCTCTGAACACATTAAGCTTATTTTTGTGATGGTTTGAGAAAGGTTCTGCCTAAAAGCAGAGGAGATGGAGCACAGGAGCTTGCATAGTTTCTGCTAAGTCTTATGATACTGTAAGTTGGTATTTTTATGACCTCAAATGTGTTCTTATTTCTTTTCTTTTCTCAAGGTGGATAATATAAATGCAGCCGTGATGGATTTGAAAGAAAAGAAAATCCGTAGTCTAAGTGAAGAGGCCAAAATAGGAGCCCATGGGAAACCAGTGATTTTTCTCCATCCTAAAGACTGTGGTGGGGTCCTTGTGGAATTGGAGCAAGCTTGATGTATATTTGCAGGACCTGAAAAAACTTGATCAAATGCATTTTGGTATTGAGTCCTTCACTCCTCTGTTACTTCAAGGTTAAAAACTAAATCACAGAAGAGATTAAAAAATATATATATATATGTATATATATATATATATATATATATATATATATATATATACATATATACGTATTTGTTAATCTCTTTGGGCTTTCTCCTGATTTGGAGAAAATTTTAAGTACCTAGGGAATATTGTTAAAAATCATATAGTAATAAATTATACCTGTTCTAAAATGGGATAATTGTGTACAGAATATTGGCCGTGTGAAAGGGTGAGAGAGAGACAGAGAGAGACAGAGAGAGACAGAGAGAGAGAGAGAGAGAGAGAGAGAATGAGGTGGGATGGATGCACAAAGGAGTTACGATCTCAAAATTTTTGCTCTTTTGGAACAACTCATGCTCACAAGCTCCTTAGGGTAGGTGTTTGGGGTCATATGTACTAGATGTACAAATAGGAAGTTGTGTAGAAAACTTGGTAAGTGATCTATTGATTGCATAAATAGCTGAAATCTTTTTTAAATCAGTAGACATGGAGAGGGCAGTGAATTTGTAGTTAACGATCATTCAGGTGCTAGAGCACAACAGGTCCTAAAGGAATACACAACGTAAATAGAACCTATTGCTAAGAAGCTTATGGTCTAGTTGGGAAAACTATTTCATGAAATAAATGTAAGTACTTACAAAACCCATGAATGAGTTGAAAGGAAAAGGAAAGGGAAAAGGAAAGGAATATACTCTCACAGGGTGGGCTTAGAGGTATATCAGGCCTTTGGTCAGATTTTCAAATATAATAAAAACTACTGAATGAATTTCAAGAAGGGCAGAGGGATGTATAGAATGTATAGTTTATGGGAAAGTGGTTGACATCTCGAATCCATGGGTGGTTGGAGGTTGGGTAGTTAAGTAGGTTTGTGCACGTTGAGCTTGTTACTATGGAAACAACTGAGCCACTAGGCCAGGGCTATGCTAAGCGTTTTAAACTCCAACGATCTATGACATTGTTCAAAATGATATTAACCCCATTTTATGAAGGAGGAAATAGCTCAGATAAAAACCCACTTCTGCCTGACCTCCCCAAACCCTTTGCCTCCACTTCCAAGGAAGAAACAACTACATGTTTCAGGGGAATCTATACCTTTTTGGGGCCAGAATCCGGATCTGCAGTTCTCTTACATATCTAAATACAAGGTTCTTTGCTGTGTTTATATTGATAGTGGGCACAGAGTGAATGCTGGTACTCAGGGAACAAGAAGAGAAAAGAACTGGAAGTGATCCAGTGAATGGGAAGATCTAGTCTTAAAAAATGATTCTTGGAGTCGAGGTAGGAGACTTAATGTCATCTGAGGTAGGATAGATCTTTTTTCTGTATCTCTCTGCCCAGGTGTTTTCTATGTTCCCTTTCTCGGAGCTGTTGAAGTGGTCCTAAAATCAAGATGAACTGAGAGTTCTATGCCCTCTTTGGTCAGAATGCAATGATCAGCTAGCAGTAACGTTAGCAACAGGTTTCTGTCTCAAGGTCACCCACAAATGTGACACCGGGTTCCCAGAATCCCCAGGGTGTGGGTAAGGATGGCACCAACTGCTGAGTTCAAAGCCAGGAGAGCTGTGAGTTCTGTGCCTTTCACCAGCTGGACAGGTTTTTTACTTTCATATGCTTATGCTAGACAGAAAGCTACCTCTTGGTTTTAATTCCAATGATAGTTGTTCAGAAGACAACATAGATCCTATATTTTTATAAATGGAAAAAACTGGTTTTTGTAAGAGAGAAGGGCTGCCACGATTTTTACTGAGAGAAGTGCCGGGAAGGGCCTGCTGTGGACCAGGAGGTAAGGAGCAAAGGGCTTCCCCGCGCCAGGCATGCCAGCAGAGCCCCCAGGTGGTGGATGTGGTTGGCGGTCTTCCAGAGAATAAACCAAGAGGCAGTTTTCAGATGTGCGACTAGGCAGTTATCCCCAAACTCCCATCAAGGCCATCAGAACAGAGAATGAAGGTCAGAATGGAGA
Organism: Noctilio leporinus; assembly: GCA_004026585.1. NCBI lineage: Eukaryota > Metazoa > Chordata > Mammalia > Chiroptera > Noctilionidae > Noctilio > Noctilio leporinus. The sequence continues at coordinate 53,251 of PVIW01004261.1, forward strand.
ACAGGAATGTACGTGTAATTACTAATGAGACACTTATAATTGTTTGCCATGAGGCTGTGAGCATAACAAGTGGGATTGATTGGAAAGAGAGGAAAGGATGCCTGGGGCGCTGAGGTGAGTAGCACCTCAGCTCCTTCCCAGAGTTTGCCCGCCACCGCAGCTGTGTGTGCCGGACCTTGGGGTTGGTTTGTTCCTGCTGATGATGAAATTAGCTCTCTTTCTGGTCATTCCCTTTTCATCAGACACCTGTGTCTGTGCCAGCATTCGAAGTCTACGTGAGGGAGCTCTTTGTCATCCTATGAAATTCTGGCTTATATATCAGCCTCTATGGGTTTGGTTGATGTGAGTTGATTCCTATAGAGAGGATCACTTGGGCATGCCCAGATTGGTGTTTGGGGCCGGTAGGCCAGAAGATAGACCGATGTAAATGCCACTTCTAATCCTGTTGGCAGAGAGGGGTCGTCTCCATGGGTACTCATTTTCCCAGGGCTGCTTGGTACAGTTACAGGAAAAGACACTGGAAAAATGAAATCCAACATTTCATTTGTTTTGGGCTTTTCATGCATCTTATACAACATTGCCTCATTTGAGGGCAACCCTAGGCTTGTATGTTACAAAATACATACAATGCAACAGACTGAAATAGATTTAAGGAGTCACAGTAGGAGGAAACAGGGCAAGGTAGTAAAGTCATCCCCCTTGTTAGTTCCGGTGCAGTTTCCATGGTGGCCAGACATTTCTCTCTGAGCTTGTTAGCAGCCAAACAACCCAAGAACATAGTCAGTTACAGATTTCATGGGTTCTGGAAGATAGACCTTGGCTTTTGAAGCATCAAAGCCAGGAATGGACTGACTGACTTTCTGATTTCCCTGGATGGTAGACAGTCCTCACAGCTGAGAGTCTGAGTTGGAGAGCTGGGAGAAGTGGGAGTCACAGGGTGAAAAACAACAGATAGTCACAGAAGCATCTGCCCGATTTAGTTGGTATTTTAAGGTGTTGGTTTTTTTTTTTTTTCTCCAAGGAGATAGAAACATATGTAACTGTAAAAAATCACACTGTTTTTCCCCCTTTTCGCCATTACTTCCTAATGACCGAGAATCAGATGGGATCCCATTCGACCACCCCAAGAACATAAATATTAGCACACTTTGGATTAGAAGGCCCCTTGGAAGCAAGAAGTTGAAGTTCAGGTGCCTCGTCTAGCTCCACAGGCCACATGGAGAAAGCTGTTTTCCGGCAGCCCTGTCCGTCTGCGTCATGTGGGTGAGTTATTTCAGCAGCTGTGTCGGGGCCTGAACACAGCGCCAGGTGACCGCAGCCTCTGACCTCCACCTGCACACAGTCACTCAGCACACGGCAGGCAGCAGAGCTAATCCAAGGTTTACACATGTGGCCTGACCCAGCTCTTGACATATGTGATTTAGTGGCTTGGTATCTTAAATACATGAAACCTAAAATATGTTGCAGTGTAAAACCCTGCTAAGATGTAGGAGTAAGGCACAGCATATAGTAAATGCAAGAAGTTAATGGTTGTCTTGGCAATGGTGACACCTATCTAATCTTCCCCACAAAGCTGCATCAGGGAAGGTTTCCATCTATCTTTCTTCAAGCTGCACAAGCCAGAGGCTGAAGTTGAATCCTGACTCAGCCTCTCCTCCAGCTGACCCTGTGTGTGTGCATGTGCAGGGACACACATGCACCCACATGCACGCATGAACATACACACACAGCCATCATAAAGGCCTCTTTATTGAGGCTTTCAAATAGCTCCGATCCATCCGCAGGTCTCCACCCACTTCGTTGGGCTTCCTGCAGCCACTCTCATCCCCACAGATCTCTTTGGGCAGCCAGAACATGTGTGTTTGTTTAATTTGTGATTACTTTTTACAACACACCTATAGTTGCATCAGCAGCTATTAAACATGTCAGAGGCATCTCAACCACCAATCAGGTGGGCAAAGAGGAAAACATTGTTGATGGTCTTGTGTGTGATGGTTGTGTAAATTTCCATCCATACCAGTGCCACAGCAGTTGGGCAGTTCTTATCAAAGTTACACATCTGCATACTTTTGGACCCAATTTTAGAAATCTATAGGGAGAAATGTATGGTGAATATTACTTACTGCACCATTGTCTATAATAGCAAATGGTTGGAAATAACCTAAAAGTTGTCACATGTAAGAGGACATTCATATAATGGAATTCAATACAGTCATGAAAAACGATGACGGAATTCTCTACATGTGGACATAGAATGTCCTTTAAGATGTATGGTTCCATAAGAAGAGGTCGCAGACTGGTATGTGAGCCAGGGTGTGTGTGTGTACACGGGTGAAAGCTCCCTGCATAGGCACACTAGGAATGGGTAATGTTAAGCCATGGTAAGGGAGCCCAGTGCACCTGGGGACTTGTTTCTCTGTCCTCTGTTGTTACTTTAGAATTTCAAACCATGTTGCAGTATTACTCAAAAAATAACTACATAAAAATTAATGAAGTGCATTATGTCAGTACCCACCATCAGCCTGGCACTTAGTAGCTATTCAGTGCTTGTTGAATGAATGAAACATGCCAACCCCCTGAGGAATGTGCTCTGTATCAGTTCCCTGTTACTGTGTGACAAATGGGATCCTCTGGTCTGGGCAGGACTCTGGCATGGCTTAGTTGGGTGTCTGTGGTCCACTCTGGAGCTGCGATTAGTTAGCTGAAGGCTCTGCTGAGCCTGGGAATTCTGTTTTCAGGCTCATACTCGTGGATTTGGCAATGGCACCATCTGGGTTCCTTGCACACGGCACCCCCATAGGCTGCCAGTGTGTCCTGCCAGCAGGCAGTTGATGGGCCAGGAGAAAAAGAGAACAAGACAGGGCGTCCACCATGGAAGCCAGTCTTTCCTTGTGACCCAGTCTGAGCAGTGACATACTTTGACTGCTGCGGGGTTCTGTTCATTGGAAGTCGACCAGCGAGTCCAGCCCACCCTCACAGTGAGGGCATCACATTGGGCATGAACCCCAGCAGCTGTGGACCACAGGGGCTATCAGAGAGGCCACCCAACACATGCCGGTGGCTTGGCTGGTTCTTCAATAAGATTGCCTGCCAGCCACACCTCTGTGCCCCTCCAGCCACCTCTACATAAGCCTTTCTTCAGTTCCTCAAATGGGCTGTGCTCCTGCCAACCCTGAGCCCTTAGCATATGCTGTTCCACTGCTTGGAATGTCGGCCCAGATGTAAGGGAAGAGCACCCCTCCCACTGAGTTTTCCTAGCACCACGTGCCAGTCCTCCCTTGCATTCAATTTGTAACTTCCTTCTGTGTGAGGGATGCATCCATGCCTGCCTCTCCAGGAAAACTCTGAGGGGATGTGTGTTCACACTCCTCACTCCCTCCAGTCTCCTGCTGGTATCTCCCATTGGGCAAACCCAGCTGGGAGCCAGAGGCCCAGAGAACCACAGACCCCATCCGCAGAGGTCAGCTTCCTGGGCTTGGAGTAGGCAGGAGGCGGGGGAAGTGGGCCTGGAGGGGCGGGCGAGGAGACCTCCCAGGCCAGCACTGCTTTACCCTCCTGTCCTTGTCTGGATGAAGGAGTCTCATGGGCCACCATATTACTGCAGGATCAAGGTAGCTCAGTCATATTCTCCCTTGGCTCCTAAAATGGTAGGTTGGTTTGCATGAGGAAGTGAGGGAAAGGGAGCACAAGAAACAGTTAATAGGAGGCACACCAGCTGCCAGGGACTGTTGGTCTGGTCACACATCTGCAATGTCTGAACCTCATCTGGAACAGCAGCTGCGACTGGAATCACTACCAGATTAACTTTATGACAATCTGTTGTCAGTTTCTAAGATTCACACGCCATCTACATGAGCCAAAGAGGCATCCTGCCAGCCCCTTCCTGGTCTCCGATGGTAACAGTGATCTGTGCCACTTCTGGTCTACGACCCTCAGCCCTACCCCCAACAATGACCCTCACCCCATTGGTCACCAAGGGGCCACATGTGTCTACTCCATTCCGGAACACGGAATGACTCTGAGGCAGGTGGCAGATGTGCGAGGCTCGGTGTGCGTCAGGCCTGGGCCTGAACTCGGGACCCTGGATGACAATCAGCTGTACTTTGGTGGAACAGAGCAGAGTTTTGCTTTTCTCAGAATCTCCCCAACCCTTCTGAAGAATTAACATGACTTCAGAGCCAATGTCCACAAGTGTTCCAGAGCACATGTGACTTGAGCAACTGGCCAGAGGCCCCAGAAAGGAAGAATCGGAGGCAGATTCACAGCATACGCTTATGGCCATGATGCAGTGTCTTCCTGAAGGACGCTCAGCCTCCCCTCTAATCAGGGGACTCTGGGATTAGGAACTGACTTCCCTCTGGAAATTTGGCCGCTATTCACTTCTTTATCCACTGCCACAGGTCATGAGGGTCAAAGCATCCTGGTTGCCACCGCCTTGCTGCTGTGACAACAAATAACCCCTGTCCCCTTGTATCTGGCAGTTCAGTCCTGCCACTGGGGTTCTGCCATCAAGGAACCCCACCATCCCCAAGGACACTGGGGCCACCTTACTAGTGACTTTTCTCCTCATCAGACCTGATCCAAATTGTTGGCAATCACAGCACCCTTAGGCAACAGCAGGCCATTTCCATGGGCCAGGAACATACTGTGGTTCCAACAGACTCAAGGTCCAGGATTTCCGGTCTTTACCGAGGGTGCCCTCATGCCAGGAATGGTGCTGTGAGCTGAGAATGTGCTGTCAGCTGTGTCAAAGAATGAAAGGGGGAGGGGGAGGGAGGACAGCTAATCAAACATGACAAAGAATTGCAAACCACATTAAAAGTCAAGAAGGAAAATGCTAGAATAGCAGTGCCGAGCAGCTCTGTGGGGTAGGCCCGGAGAGGGAGGGAGGCGGAGTTGGAGGTCCTGTCCAGCAGGGGTGGGTGTGGGTCCTGCCTGGCGTGTCCTGGCCCGGGTGGAGCGGGGAGGCTCAGGGCAGGGGCAGCGCAGCAGCCATGACTCCCTATGCTCCTGCAAAGTCCAGGCTTTCTGTCAGAAGGGGCTTAAACAAGCACTTCTGTGAGAAAGCAGGAAGAGTCCAGTCAGAGAGAAAGCAACCCTGCTGCAAAGAAATACCTCGCGTCCCTTCTCTGGGAATGATAGGGCAGCTTCCCGGAGTCTCTGCCTTCTGTGTTGAGTGTTCTAGGAATGTTTCCAAGACAGGCAGGCGGATCCAGGAAGGGAGCCAGGAGCCAGTGCAGTGACTGGGGGTGGGGGTGGGGGTGGGGGTGGGGAATAGGGGTGCGGGAGAAGCAGGAGTTAGGAGGGAACTGGTTGAAGCAGCCCCCAGGAGCAGGAGGGTGGGCACCCTGTAGAAGGATCCAGAATGGCTTCTCTGTGGCTCTTCTCAACAGGGTATCATCAGTCTCCTTGTCCCTAATGCTGGTGTCACTGTTGTCCTTGTCACTCAGCACCAGAGTTCCCCAGGGTTCACCTAGAGGGACTGGAGCCCCATGATGCTGGGGAGGAGGAGTGTGGAACCAGCCCCCACCTGCCTCGAGCTGGGCCAAGTTTGCACTTGGAGATGGGATGGATGGTCAGCTCTGGGCCTGGGCATCACTAGGGGAACTCACAGGAGCCACTGTGTGATCAGGGGTGGCCGGGCAGGACGACTGGGTGGGCTGCAAGGGAGACCTTGCCTCACCCAGGATGAACCCAAAAGCCAGGGTCACAGCCCTGTCATCTGGTTTTCTGTTTTCTCGTATCATAAAAATGTAGCAATATTTCTTTTTCTTTATTCGTAGTCATTCCCTGCTTGTCATGAACTTTTACATACAAGATTTTTTTTTTCATGTAAATAAGTGGAGTTAGAAGACAGTATGGTAGCGTTGGTCAGTTTCGGCATTACCGACATCTTGGCCAGGTCCTTTTGTGTGGGGGGACTGTCCCACACATTGTAGAATACTTAGCAGTGTCCCTGGTCTCTAGTCACTAGGTGCCACAAGCATCGGCCCCGCCTGCGACAACTAGAAGTGTCTCCAGACATTGCCAGATCATTGCAAAATGGCCTGGGCCAGGCCCCAAGCTCTGATGTGGGAAATGTGGCTAATGTGATATAAACCGAGCACAGCAGGACCACAGAAAGAAGATGGGAACTCAGCCTGCTGCCAGTCATTCAGCTGTGGGCCCTGCCCCTGGAAAAGTCAAGTGGAAAAGCCATCAAGTGAGCCCAGCATTAATTGTTGCAAAGTGCTCCCTACACCAGTCCCCACCATCGGCCCCACTGTGACACTGCGACGGAGGCCCAGCAGGGCCTGCGCCTCCCCGTGACCTCAGTCCAGCTGCAGAGGGCGTTGCTCCAAAAATCTCCCTGAGCCTCTGCCTCTGCTTCTGCAAGCTTTATGTTTTCAAGCCTTTTTTTTTGGTGTGTTCAATTCTTTAAGTTCCTCCTTAATCATGCTGGCTGCCAAGGTTTCACAGGTGACAACGTGAAATTGTTTCTGGAATTGAAAGAGGCACCGTGACAATAAGCGCCGCTGCTCTTTCTGAAATTTTATGGCTGTATTTCTTCCTGTCCTTACTGGTACTAGAGACAGCAAAGAAAGGTGGTTCTCACTGTATCGGATCAGGTTCTTAAGGTTACAGGGACAGGAACTCAACTCGGACAGAGCTGAAAACTGAACTGTGGTCCTGGCGGGGCAGGTCAGCGGGTTGGAGTGTGGTGCCAATATGCCAAGATTGCAGGTTCGATCCCGCGTCAGGGCACGTACAAGAGCTGACCAATGGATGCATCAATAAGTGAAATAACACGTCAGTGTCTCCTCCTTCCTTTCTCTCTCTCTCTCAAAGAAACTAAAAATAAAACAAAGAAACCCCAACCATTTAGCTGCAGGGAGATAAGGCGCGGCTGGATCCAGGCCCTCCACCCTGGAGAGCTCTTGCACTGGGGCTCTGGCAGTGGAAAAGTGGAAAGTGTGTCTCCTTCAGGGTTTCAGTCCAACAAAAATGAATGATATTTACTTTTTAAAAAGGAGCTTTGCTTCCGTGGTGTCAAGGGCATTTCCACACTACATGTCTGTGTCTTCTGAAGTAAAGCTCAGGCTGTGCAAAGACCAAGGAGAACGTGAGCTGGTTGGCGAGTTTCTCCCAGGACTTAGATCCTGAGGGAAGGGAATCAAAGGCGACCGGGGGTGGCTCACGTCACATTTCTTCCTCTGCACCCTGGACCCTGGGGATTTTTGGGGCTAACTTCCTCCCTTGTACCTGAAGCCTGGTCCTTGCTGGGACCAGAGTACAGGGCCCTTAGCTCCTGGTTCAGGTCACTTAAAAAAAAAAAAAGATTTTATTTACTTTTAGAGAGAGGGAAGGGAAGGAGAAAGGGAGGAAGAGAAACATCACAGTGTGGTTGCCTCCTGCACACCCCCAACTGGGGGCCTGGTCTGCAACCCAGGCATGTGTTGTGGCTGGGAATCAAACTGGCGACCTTTTGGTTTGCAGGCCAGTGCTCCATCCACTGAGCCACACCAGCCAGGGCTGGTTCGGGACACTCTAGATCACACAGGATGAGGGAGTAAGGAAGAGTTCAAGTGCTGGGAATGAGCACTTGGTGAGAGACGAGACCCATCAAGGGCTGTGCCAAGCAGCAAGTTTATGGGAGGGGACATGTCTTGATCAATCAAACCCATTTATATGCTCAGGCTAGGAATGAAAGAAAAATTAATATTCTGTCATTCAGTTTTATAAGGGAACATCCTCTCAACCTATAAAGCAGAGCATTAATCTTCCCTGTATAAGGAAGGCATGCATTATTTTTTCAAACTAACTTACGGTGAGTGCTGAGGCATTGACAAGTTTTTGGCTGCATGTTAGATACTCCTTGCAGGAAGGCTGGCCCGCAACTCCTCTGGGCGGAAGAGTATTGGCACTGTGCCTGCAATTCACAAATGTGGCCACTAAGTGGCAGAAGGTAGGTAGCGCAACCATGTGACTCAACCCTCCTGTGGCCTGTTAGAGGATCTGTATTTTTCCCAGAGATTTCAGAGGTCTGTTACTCTCCAATGAGTTAAGAACATGGGTTATGAGTGATAATTTTAAAATTTTGCTTTGGGATAGATAATATATATTTCAGATTATGACTGCACACAAGCGTGTGTCTCTGTGCAGTCCTTTTCCTTTGTGTTTCACACACATGGCACACCACGCACATCTGTTCTTCGTCCTCTTGTTAACAGCATGTCTTCGAGAACTTTCCATGTTAATCACATGGTCCCTTGCTTCTGCCTTTTATGAAGGCATACTGATGTGGTTGTTTCCTCGCATTTTTAATATAATTCCCACTATGAATGAAGGACATCTTTTCAGATATTTAAGTCATTGTACTTCCTTCCCTATGAACTGTCAGCACCTTTTTTCCTAAGTTGCTTGTTTTCCTTCTCTATTTATAGATGCTATCTACATGTGGGGGAAATGAACTACTGGTGATATGAGTTGCAACTATTTTGTTCCTGCGTTGTTGACTTTGCTTGTGATGGTTGCCATGGAATTTTTCTGAAGTCAAATTTGGCAGTCTTTAAATTTTTTTTTTAATCATCTCCTGAGTATATGTTTTGTTGATTTTAGAGAGAGAAGATGGGGATGGGGAGAGAGAGAGAGAGAGAGAAAGAGAAATGTTAATCAGCTGCCTCTTATACTGGCATTGAACCTGCAACCCAGGCATGTGCCTGACCAGGAATTGAAACCGCTCTGCTGTATGGACGATGCTCCAACCAACTGAGCCACCTGGCCAGGCCTGGCCATCTTTACATTAGGGCTTTTCAGTTTTATGCAATGCTGAGAAAGGCTTGCACCACTCTGAGATTCTTTAAAAATTTTGTTAGTAGCTATTGGTGAGCCCAGCAGATTTAGGAGCCCCAGGTGAACCTGGGAAGGCCTGTGCCTGAGGCCTAAGGACATCAGCTACCGTTGTTCCCACAAACGGTGGGGGTCACCTCGGGGTCCGGCCCAGAGCTGCCCATGGGAAGGGCTCTGGCGAGGCTGTTGAAAGGAAGAGCATGGAACTAGCAGCTCACTCGTATGCTCGGACCCCCTTTGCGACCTGGTCACGTTGGAGTAAAGCTAGAAGATTAAAGACTTGGGACCCTGTACTTCATGCTTAAGGGCACACAAAGTCATTTCTTCCTAGTTGTTGCTAGCCAGTCATTGGCATTTGGAGGGAATGCTTGGGCCAGAGAAGATTGGGTGAAGCTGAACTTTTCGTTGGTTGGGTGACACCTCAGGGGTGAGGAGGTGGGGGTGGGGAACCTGCCCCTGGCCTGCTTCTGGGCTCTGTCCTTTCTGTCTGGCATTTGGGTTACAGCACTGTCCCATAGGGGCCAGACCCCCAGCTGGAGGGTCTGGGTCTCTGGGTCAGTGTGAGTGGTTATTTTTTGAAGGGGGGTGGGAGGGGGTTGAGGAGTATGAGGAGGCCCAAGGCCAAGGGAAGTCCACCCTGAGTCTGCCACAGCCTGGATTAGGGTGCAGCTGTTTCAGCCCCCTGTCCTCAGGGTTTCCGCTCCGCCCTCCTGCAGCAAGAGGCGGGGCTCCCCTCACCCCACCCAGGCCTTCTGTGGCACTCTTCTCCCAAACCCCCCCACAGCTGCACCCCGATCCAGCAAAGAAGAGAAGAAAACAGAAGGCACCCGATGAGGAGTGGCGGAGGAGGCACTCCACCGGCTCTGGGCACAGGCACCTGTGCAGTGCACTTCTCCAGGTGGGACCTACAGGTGACCACATCAGCCGCAGCAAAGGGCAGGAGGGGTCAAGGTTGACACCAGATTCTCCACCATGACCTTCAAGGGCTTCCAGGGCTGTTGGTCATACCATGGTGGTGGATCGCTGACTCTCCTTGAGTGTGTGTGGGTCTCTGGAAGAGGATGTGCTTAGGGTCCTTTCCAGTCAAGTGGAGCAGGACAGAAAGGCCTGGGGGGAGGCCCTGGGGGAGGGGAGGCCAGCAGCGAGGGCCCAGGCAGCACAGGGTACTAGTAACGGGTGGTGGTACCTGAGACGCGGAAGAGAAGACCTGGAATGCCGCCCGCGACCGGGGGGTCTGCAGCGGGGACGTCCGCTCGCAGATGGGGCTTTCCGAAGTTGCAATCCCTGAGGGCTTCTCGCTGGAACTCCGCACTGGCCTCAGCACCCCGCAGGGCCCAGCAGGGCGCGGTCGCCACCACCGCGTTCTGCCGCACACGCTCCCGAGCCGCCAGGGGGCAGCGCAGCGCGCGGGGCTGGGTGCGGGCACCGTGGAGCGTCGCCGTCGCCCGCTCTAAGCACCGGAGGACCGGACCTCACAGGCTCGGGATCGGGCAGGTCCGGGGCGCGCCCGGGAATCTGTATGCTCCCCGGGCCCCGGGCAGTTGGACGCCGCGGCCTCCAGAGCCCAGGCTGGCCCGGGTCCCCGAGATCAGCTCCGTAGGACCCGGCCCCAGGTGCGCCCCCCTCCCCATGCGCCCGACTGTCCCGGCGAGGAGCTGGGGGGAGGGGCTGGCACGGCAGCATCTTTGTCCTCCGTGCAGCCGCCGCGCGGGTGGTCCGCCTGCGTTTTCCGACGCGCGTCCCAGGCGGGGGGCGGCGGGAGAGGCCGGTGCGGGGCGCGCGGCAGAGGCGGCCCTGCGTGCCGCACGCCGCGTCCGGGGCGCGCCCGTCGCGGTATCCAGCTTCCCGGGCTCGTCAGCTGGCGCGGTGCGCGGCGCGGCGCGGGCTCACAAAGAGCTGCGGCGGCGGCGGCCTCGCGGACCGAGCCGGCGGGGGCGGCCGGGCAGCCCCGCAGCGCCGCAGCCCCGCGCCTGGGCCAGGTGAGCTGGGGCCCGGGTCACAGCCTGGGGCGCGGGTGGGTGGGCGTTAGGGGGCCGGAGAGAGAGGAGCGGCGGCCGCGGCCCCAGCGCTGCCCTCCGGACCTGGCTGGGCAGCGGGGCGGGCGGGCGACCTAGGGGATGGGGGTGCGGACCGGCGCCCCTTGGACTCCCGTGGCCGAGCCGGCGCCCCGAGCATCCCGGGGGTACTCCGCGGCGAGGGGCGACCCCGCGCGGCGTGGGGCGCTGGCCGGCGGGGGCTGTCAGCTCGGGTTCGGCCGGGCTGGGGTCCCTCGTGCCAGCGGCGGCCCCGCTGGGCGCTGACACTAAGTCTCCGTTCCGGGCGGCAACTCCCGAGTTTGGGGGCGCTTCGGGGTTCCCTGGCTGCCCGGAAGCCGAGCCCGAATCTTCACCCCCTCCCCCCTTTTCCTTTCTAACGAGGCCCAGCGGGAGAAACTCCTCAATTAAAAATTCCGCACACCTGGTCCTCCGGGCCTTCGGCGGGGCAGGGCGCTGGGGCGGGTCCTGCCGGTTGGCTGGTCTTTTTCCGCTGCTGCCCCGAGATGGGACGCTGATGGTTCAGATCGGCGTCTCATCCCCCGCCCCCTGTCCCCAAGCTGGGCTTTGCGCCGGGCGTAGGGCCCGTGTGCCAAGGCTGGGGGTGGACTTGTCCGGGCGCGCAGGGGTTCCCGCTGGTGAGCTTCGCTGAGACTGGAGGCTAAGATGAATCCTGCTAGTTAGTCTTAACTTAGTATTAACTTGCAGGAGGCAGACTTCATTTTCTCACATCTGTTCCAAATTCAGCCTTTCAGGGGCCAGGCTCAAAGGTGCACTTAGCCCCACACCAGGTGGCTCCTTCCAAGTCTTGGGCCTCTGGCCCGTTCAACCACTGCCTGCCTCTACTTTCTGTTTGTTTTTTTTTTTTTTTTTCTGTTTCTCTTGAGAAAGAGCAATTGTTTTAGAAATAATGACCTACAAGCTTCCAGGGTGCACGGGAAACAACCTTTTCCGAGACACACATTGGAGGTGCCCTGCAGGTGCCCAGAGCTGGTGGGTGGCCCATTCATTGTTGAGACCGCTGCACTGGTGGCCCCGTTGGTGAGGCAGGTGGGTGGGGTGCAGTGGGGCGCTTCTCCTCCTTGCCTGGGTGGTCCATTAGGAAGGGGCACGGTCTGGTTTCCTAGTCAGAAGCTGCCAGGACACCCTGCACTGTGCCTTCACTTCTGGGTGGTGAGCAACACAGATATGCCCAGGGCATTAGGGAAGGAGTCGGAGATCTCTGGGGGTCAGTTGCTGAGCCGGCAGCCTCCCAGGACTTGGGGGAGACCCTTGGAGTGTCCTTGGAGCTGGGCAGCTCTGGGACATAGTGCAGTGGGCTACCCTGAGAGTCTTCTGTGGGAGTTTGTCTCTCCTTACCTCTGGTCATTTGTTTGGGAGCACAGTTGTGCCTTTCTGTTTGCAGGGTCCTGGGCTTCTGTGCCCAGGGTGGGACGAGTGTGGGCTGAACCAGATGGTGGGGATGTGTGTGCGACCCTGAGAGGCAGGGTGGGTGCCCGCAGGAGGGCCAAGTCGGTGACAGCCAACTTTTCTCCCCACCTCTGCTCGCTTTCTCAGACACCCCAGACCCGACATGTGGCTTGGTCACTTTTTTTGCCTAACTGTCCCTTGAGTACTTCTAACACTTAAAATACATATTAGTTTCACAGGAATAATGGGTGGGGATGGGTTGTGAAATGAAGGCACATAAATAATCCAATTTGCCAACTGAGCGAAGAAGTGCTAGATAAAAATAAGAGACAATTGTAAAAGACACCAGTCACACCCCTGGAAGCTGAGAGTGCTCCGAAACACCTTGAATTTTCCTAGACACAACCAACAACCCGGAGGGAAAACGTGCTTGATGGGGAGGCTGACATCCTGTTGGATGCTTTCAACTGAGTGGCGGTGAGACTTGTCTGGGGGGACAGGGTGGGCAGAATCTGGATGCACAGGGACCCCAAGGCGTCAGCCCCTCCCTAACACCTGTCTGTGCCCTTGGTTTTGCATGTTTGACCTGACAGCTCCACAGGTGAGGGCCCCTGGTGACACCAGGTCCGAGGACGCCAAGAAACTTTAAGTGTCAGGGCAGGTGGGCATAGGCACATGCACGCATCACCAGATGTCCTCAAGGGATTTCCGGAACAAGTGGCAGATGCCTGCCTGCCTGCCTGCCTGCCTGCCTTGTATCCCGGCCCTAGAGAAACAGAGAATCCAGCCTTGACCTTGCGGGGTGGCCGTGAAAAACACGGACATGTGGGGGCCTGCGGGAAGTGGTGTAGGCGCTGACATGCAGCTCCGTCCCGATGTGCATCCTGTTTGAGATGATTTCTCACCCAAAGGTGGCCCAGGTGGCCGGCTGGCGGTGGTTGGGCCATGTGCCCGAGGTGGGGAGGGTTTTTGGCTCCCGCCTGGGCTGGGTCCAGCTAGGGTCCAGCTAGCGGCTGTGGCACAGGCTGAGTCAGCTGCCGTGGGCGCAGCCTCCTCTCCATCCTGTAGCCCGTCTGCTGTGCCCTGTCCTCTCTCAGACACACAGGAGCTGAGGGAGGACAGGGACCTAAAGGCCAAACCACTGGGAGGCTTAAGATCTTCCGGTGGGCTCGGGAACCCTGCATATGGGTGGAGCGCTGTTGCTATGTGAATCAGGATTTTTGTACCGATGGTGGGTTTCCCAGGTGGCACTGCGGGGCTGTCCTGTGGCAGGATGGACCCAGGCCAGGTCTGCTGTCCTTCTCAAGCCTTTAGTGGCTTCCAGGGCCCAGTCCACACCTACATTCCTTAGTCTGATTTTTTTGTCCCAGTTCTCTCCTTTGTCCCCAACCACGGTCCCTCCAATCTTTCCAGGCCCCAGGCTGGCAGGCTCATTGCTCAGACTTGCCCTGTGTTGTCCCCACCCTGTCCCCACCGGCCACCTCAGCCCTGGGGCCTTCGTGTCCATCCTTGATGATCCCAGCTACATATGGGCTCTTTCCATCTTCTTCCCTGCCCCTCACATTGCCCAAGCTCATGCTGATCTCAGGGCTTTTGCACCTCCTGTTCTCCCCCTGGCCTGTGCCTGAGCGAGACGTCCACCTGGCCTTCTCCCTCACCTGCTTTGGTTCTGTTCGTTTGCCAGCTTCCTGACCCGCCTCCACAAATTAGCACTGCTTCCCCCTTTCTCATCAGCCATGCTTTGTGTTTCTTCATAGTACTTAACGTGCAATTTGTTATTCACATGCAATACTTGTTGGTTGATTGTCTGTTTCTCCCCACACCAGCATAAGGACTTTGGTTGCCCCTGTGCCCCTGTACCCCTGGCAGCTGAAACAGTGCTTGGCTCCTTGTAGATCCTCAGGGCCCCTTGCTGGGTGAATGAGTGAATGAAGCCCCAGACGTGCGATTCTCCCTTCCAGCACAAGTTTGGCTCCTGCCCTTCCTTTCCCCAATACCCAGGGCTGGACCTGAGTTGTATTCACATTTGGATTTCCCCCTGGAACCTGGCACTCAGTGGGCTGGCAGGAAGGCGTGGGGGAGGGGGGCCTTGTACGGCTTAGGCCATTTGTCACGTGGGCCAGAAGGCAGCCAGGTTGGGAAGGCAGTCCAGCCCGAAGTGTGGGCATTCTGATTCTTCACAGAGGTTCCCTTCTGGATTTTTGGTTGCCTGGATGGTCGGCAGTGCGGCTGCCCCTGCTGTCAGAGCCAGTTCTGCCTTGTCCCTGCGGTCACCTGGGATACGGATCCGATGCGTTGGGCACGAGGCTCCCCCTTGCCCAGGTTCCCTTCCTCCTCCATCTGGATGTTTCTAAACTCGTCTTCTACCTTATGTCACGCCAGGCGCCTCAAGACTCCCAGCCGCTCTGCCTGTCCCTGTTTGCCAGCCTTCCCTTCCCGAAGCCGCCCCCGCCTGACATGACCTGCCCATGTTCTGGCCTTGCCGGGGTGGGTGCCGTGGTTTCACGAGGAGAAAGGTGCTGTCAGTCTAGGAAGGAGGGTGCATTTGGAGTAACAAGAGCTCAGTTCAGACCTGCAGCTGCTGCTTACCCTTGGGTCTTGGGCGAGTGCTGGCTTTGGAGAATCTCAGCATCTGCCACCGTAGGTTGTACGTTCCACCACTGGCATTTAGAGGCGCAAATAAAACGCAGAATCAAACTGACATGAGGTATTGCTCTGATGGCCAGGGTAGGGTGGTGGGACCTCAGACTTGCTGTGGGCTCTCCTGCCTCACTAGGAGTTTGACGGCTTAAGTTTGCTCTTTTCAACTACAACCTAGTGCAAGGACATTGAGTCAGCACTTTATGTAAGCACTGGCCTGACGCCAGGTACTGTTTGGTGTTCGAAGAATCAAAATGAGGAAAGGAAAGCACGTGGTTGGGGTCCCCATGCGCCCATGGACTGTGACAGTATTGGCATCTCGTGGTTTTCTGAAAATAGTAGCACCCCCACCATTCAACGAAGGCTCTGGGTGGAGGAACCAACCAGAAATAAACACGTTGTTGGGCACTTGTGTGTGTGGAGTTCTGTTCCTGTGTTCTCCCGCCAAGCCCGAGAGGCAGCGGGGACGCCAGGGACCAGGCAGCTGTCACTTGTCCCAGGCTGCAGAGCATGCTGGTACTTTGGGGAGGCGTTGGGGTTCCAGTCTGCGCTGGACAGAGCCCAAGGCCCGGACTCTCTCATTCTTCCTCTGCCCCCACCCCCAGCAATGCACCAGGGCCCAGTTTGCATCAAATATGCTTATGAACTGGGGATGGGGAGGTGTGACCGGGACTTATGACCCACTCAGGTGACTCATGCGGGGGTTAATTTCCAACCTGTGTCGGAGAACCTGGTAGCTGGTGGCCAGTGGATGTGGGCACTGAGCAGTGGCTGAAGAGTTACGGACAAGTCCCCGATGAGTGAGGGGCCCTTCACACTGACCGTAAGAGGGCTGTAAGCTGTTTTCCTTTTCAACTGGAGCTAACGTGGATTCTTCACGCCTTCTGGCTCTAGAATCAACTGTGTAAAGAGACACGAGGCCCTGAAATGCTCAGGGACTCCTTCTGGACAAACTCTGTTAATAACTAGCGAGTGGAACAGTACTGGCATGTAGAATTTTCAAGTTGGGGTGCGATGGACACTTCCGTGTTATAGGTATATATGTACATGCGGAATGTATACGTTTATACAGTCCAGCTCTAAATAGGAATTTCTCTGAACTGTTTCCTGCATCTCTAACCTAAAAAGCAGCAAGTAGTTTTCCCCAGTTGGCTTGCCTATCAGCCGCCTTGGAAAAATCCATCGTTTCACCAACAGGAACCCCGTTCACGGGGCGAACATTTAGGAGTGATGGATTTCTTGGGCCCTCTGGCAGCGAGTGCGTGCCTTGCTCAAATAAAGTGCAGTTTACGTTTCTCTCTCTTTCGGTGTAATAAGGGAGCCATGTGCTCTAACATCTGTCCCTATTATCCAGAGCTGGTGACAGCTGTCACGGCTGGGGCGGAGGGGTGCGGGCCTCAGTTGGGGATTGGAAGCTCCAGAAAGCCAGGCTGTGCCTCCAGCCAGCGCCACTGCTCCGCACCGGACTTGCCTTCGAAGGAGGCACAACACCCACTCTTTCAGGACAGGGTCCCTGTCCTCCCTTATCCGCCACCAAGTAAAGCATAAGGTCAGCGTGTTCAGTGCCATCATGGAGTTGGGTGGCATGTGTGTTTCCTCTTCATGTGCAAGGCCTCAGGCAGCTGCCACTGTCTTAGGCGCTCTAGCTGGTCCTGGCTGGTGACAGTGAAAGCTGGTGGCTGGCGGTGGCTGATTGGTCCTGGCCACAGGTCCCAGCACTGCCCACCTGGCCTGACTGCCCCACTGAGGCCCTGAGGCTGGCCTGAGTCGGTGGCATGGTGGCTGTCCCTGCAGGGACTGGCAGCGAGCTGAGCCCACAGCTTCTGCTGCCTGTGCCTTTCTCGGTGAGGTTGCACGGGGAAGCCTGCCGGGGGCTTGTTTTTTCTGTATGTTGGGCGCTGGAGGGAGTGAGCCCACGTAGGGCTCTGCGTTTGTTCTAGGGGAGCCTGTCTTGGTGCCGTTTCTTGAGTGGGAAGCTGAGAGCAGACCAGGGACTCCTGGTGGTGTCTCTCCTTTGGGCTTGAACAGATTTTGGTTTGTACAGAAATTGCATTTCACTAAATGGTTTTCCACTTGATCACGGCGGGTCTGTGCGGAGTCAGCAGGGATGACGGGGCCGCTCCAGTTGGTGTGACACCAGAGGCAGGGTCACCAGTGGCTTCCTGTGCGGGGCGTCCCCGGAGGCCCTGGGTGTGCAGCGTTGTCCTGCTCGTTGGAACCTGGAGAACCCCTGCCTGGACTCATACGTGTTTCCTGTGCCCATCCTGTCGGGCAGCCTTTCTAACCATGGAAACACAGTGGTTCGGGCACCTAAGGGATAGCCCTTCACCCCACCCTTGTTATGCACCTTAGAGTTTTTCGAAAAGTGGGGGCCTCTGCAGTGCTAGCTCTGGGGTATGTGCCCGTTAGTCACCACCAAACCCCGTTCTTTGCTGAGGGCTCATCCACCTTTATGTCCATCCATCC
>PVIW01004261.1:70728-98228 GCA_004026585.1 Noctilio leporinus
CCACATGCCCACCCATCCACTCACATGCCTACCCATCCATCCACATGCCTACCCATCCATCCATATGCTTATTCATTCATTCATATGTCTACCCATCCATCCACACGTCTACTCATCCATTCACATGCCTATCCATCCAACCACCCACCCCACCCATCTACACATCCACGTATCCATTCATCCATCCATCTGTCCATCCTATAGGTTTCTCCTGACCCCTGCTTAGAGGTGGGTGAAATCAGGAGAGAGGGAGCAGAGGGGGACTCCTGGAGAATGTTAGGATGGCATCAGAGCTCAATTCTGGCTCAGGGTCCACAGCCCCCTAGAAAGCAGCAGCCAGAAGGTGTGAGGGCCCTAGCACAGGTAGGGGAGGGTCAGGGACCCTGACCTGAAAGAGTGGGTGCTGTGCCTTCCAGGCAGAAGGGCCATCCGGAGTGGGCACATGGGAGCAGGGCCGTGTGTTCAGCCACAGAATTACATGGTTTGTGCAGGTCAGAGCTGGCAAAGGGGGGCTCCCAGTGAGGGCTCTGACTGTTGGTGGCCCTGGGGGAGTCATTGCTGTGGTTGGGAGCAGGGCAGGTGGGTAATGGTGCACTCAGTCCCCAGCAACCTCTAGGAGGGCATTTTTCTGTGAGCAAGCTTCCGAACCAGTTGGAACATGGGCGAGGAGGGCGGGGAGGGCAAGCTGGAGTCACCAGGTGACATACACTTGGAGGGTCATAGCAAGGGGCCAGGGGAGCCAGCTGCACGGAGAGGCCCCTGGAGGGTCTTGGGGAGGGTGCGGTCATCGTCGAGGGGTGCAGAGAGGTGATGGGAGGGGCATGAGGACCGCACAGGGAGTCGCACGGACACCCTGTGGGACCCCCTGGCTCTAGGGTCTTCGCTGCCGCCATCCAGTGCAGGAGGCAGCTGCCTGCCACTGGGTCGCAGCCTCGCCAGTGCAGACATTTAATTTTACCCTTTAGAGATTTACAGGCTTTTTGATTAAATTGCCACTGTTCTTCTACAAGAACGACAAAATCCACGACCAACCATAAATCACATCATTAATGGGCTCATGTGGCATTAACCTCTGCAGTTCCGCAGGGGGATGGTGGCTGTGAAGCAGGGAAGCTTGGTTTCCAGTTGTCAGTGGGCAGGAACGCTAGAGGGACGCCGGTCCAGGTGGCCTGAGCTGCCCACCAGGTGGCCGTCCTCTACTGATCTGGGTGGGCTGGCCGTCTTCATAGGGGCTCCTGGTGGCATTCTAGCCCTTGGCTCCTCCCTGGCAGAGGCCATGGGGAAGGAGAGGGTGGGCCAGATGTGACTGGGAGGGGTCGTCTTAGGGAACCAGCAGGATGGTTGTGATTTTCCGAGTCGGGTGGACCTGCCTGGGACCAGCCTGTCCCCGAAGCCCCCCGACTGGACTCCCCTAGGGCCCACATTCTCGGGTTAGCTGTGGTGTCTGGAGAGGAAACCAACAGCTTGAGGGGGAGCTGGTGGGGAGTTTCTGAGCTTTCTTCACGACACACAGGCCAGAGTGGGGCTGATGACTCAGGTGTGGTGACAGTTCCTCCCTGGGTGTCCCCTTCCTGATCATCCACCTCCTGGGCTGGGGGCACTGGGGCGAGGGGCTGATGGCTGGGGGACCCAGAACACGGCTCATGAGCCGTTATTTTTTTTCCATAATACCATTTCCTGGTGATTCGGCAGATGGATTGACGCCAAGCCCTCTGTTCCTGAACCGGCAGTTCTGCTTGGGGGCAGGTGGGGCAGGTGGCTGCTGGTTGCCCCCTGGGATGCTCCGTCCTCCCAAAGCTGTTGGCTGTCCTGAGAATCCCAGGACACGCTGCTGAAGGCGGTGGCCCCAGGAGGACCTTTGTCCTCCTTTTGCAGAAGCGGTACATTCGTGGACCTGCTCTGTTGAGCTGGGTGGAAGAATTTTTAAAATTCCTCTGGTTGAAGAACCTAAAATGGATCAGTCAATTCCCTTAAACTGGCCTTTTAAACGAGTTCTTGGGGGACAAAAGGGATTCTTTTCTGCGCGTGGAAGCTGATTCCGTGGGAACCTTCTGGCAGTGAGTTTCAAGGGCGTGTTGGTGTAACCTCATTGTCAGATCCCAAGTCTTAAAAATCCAAATGGGGGGCAGGCAGGAGGCCTGCCTTTCTCTGCACAGTACCTCTCTGTCCGGGTCAGCAAGCAGGGCAAAATCCTTCATCTTCCACTAAAGATTCTGAAAGACATAGAAGAATGGAATGAAACACAGGAGTGATTTTGGGTGCTTTTTGGGGACGTACAGGGTATATGCAATCAATTGGCAACATTTTAGTGAAATAAACAACATACCACAAAAGTGTTATATTTTGAAATAAATTTATTCTTCTATGTAAATACATAAACATAGTTATCATTTTTAAGATTTTTATTATTTTTAGAGAGAGGGGAAGGGAGAGAGACATCAATGTATGGTTGCCTTTTACCTGCCTCCAGCTATGGACCTGGCTGGAGACCTGGCTTTGCCACCTGGTTATGTGCCCTGGCTGGGATTCGAACCAGCAACCTTTGGGTTTGCAGGCCGGCACTGTGCTACCAGCCAGGGTCAGTCATTATTTTCTAAATTTTTCAAAAAAGTCTCCATTTGCTGCAATAAGAGACTTGATTTGACTTTGGAATCATGAGCATGCTTTTATGAACTTTTCTTTATCCATGGACATCATAATGGCTTCAGTCTTAGCTTTAACAGCCGCTTTTTTGGAATGAGGTTGTTTATTAACTTCTCTCTCACAAATGCTGCATACATAATAGTCTAAAGGATTTGCATCAGGTGAACTAGGCAGCCAGATTTCCTTTGACCAGAATTCAGGAACATTGACATTGTGAAATTCTTGCACCTTTTTGGTGATATATGCTGGTGCACCATCTTGTTGGAAGGTAAAATAACGTCCATTTGTGACTTGCTTCATCCACAGTACAACTACTTCTCTCAAAATGTCAGGGTAAATATCCTGGATCTCTGTTGACGATCTCCTGGATTCTGTGTACAATATCTGGACTTGTGCAATCCCTACGTATCTTATGCATTTTCCTTGTCGGTGTGGCGACATCAGGATCAGCATCATACACCTTCTTCACGTTGTCAAGTGTACGTAAAGGAATGCTATTGAAGCCTGCAGTTTCCTTAGCAGTTCGCCCTGCATGCAGTCCAGAAACTATGGTTGCTCTAACATCGTATTCCTTCGACATGATGGTTGCTCTCAGAATTTAATACTTTATATCTGAAACAATGCTGTTAAATCATAACCTTAGGAACATAGTTTTTCAAAATTAATAAAAAGCACATGAAATAAGGAGATGCAAAGTTATTGCCAATTGATCATTTGCACCCTGTATATGCTGCCCGCTGGAACGTAGGCTTTGCAGGCATTGTTTCACTGTTGGACTGTAAAAGAGCTAATCACTGAACAAATAGATATGAATCTCTTTTTATTTTATTTTTTTACCCTTTTTTTCCCCTTTAAGATTTTATTCATTATTTTTAGAGAGAGGAGAAGGGAGAGAAGCAGAGAGGGAGAGAGAGATCCATGTATGGTTGCCTTTCACCTGCCTCCAGCTATGGACCTGGCTGAAGACCTGGCTTGCAACCTGGTTATGTGCCCTGGCTGGGAATTGAACCAGCGACCTTTGGGTGAATCTCTTTTTAAAATACAGTTGACCCTTGAATGACTTGATCTACGGGTGCTGCCAGTCCCCCCACCTCCCTGCACAGCTGAAAATCTTTATGTAGCTTTCACTCCCCCAAAACTTGACTGCTAACAGTACTCATAACTCACTGTCGACTGCGGGCCTCATTGATAACATAGGCATCAGTTATAGGTGTTAGATACTGTGGTCTTACAATAAAGTAACTAGGGGGGAAGAAAATGCTACTTAGACAGTCATAAGGAAGAGAAGTTCCACTTACAGTATATATTGAAAACAATCCACGTAGAAGGGACCCGTGCAGTTAACTCCGTGTTGCTGAAGCGTTGATGGCTGCCTTCCAACACATTTCTGCAGCCGAGTTGGCTGCGAGGACCCCGGCCTCGTCAACGGGGGCAGGCGTCTGACATCTAGGTCTTGGATTCCTTTGGCATTGGTTGTACACGAAAAATGTATCTTTTTTCAATTTAAAACAATTTTTGGTTATAAAATGAAGCTACCTTCATTGTAAAGAGTCCGACTTTATCGAAATACATCCTGTAGAAAGTGAAAGCCTCCCCGCTGCCTTCCGGGTCAACACCTGCAAAGACAGCCATTGTTATGTTTGGTTCCTCCCTTCCTTCCTTCCTTTAAAGATTTTACTTGTTTTTAGAGAGGGGGAGGGAGGGAGAAAGGGGGGAAAGAGAAACATTGACGTGGCAGAGTAACACTGATCAGTTGCCCTCTGGAAGGGCCCCAGACTGAACCTGCAACCTGGGCTTGTGCCCTGTCCAGGAATCGAAACTTTGGCCTTTCAGGATGACGTCTGATAGGGCATGGTTCATCCCATTTTACTTAAGTTGTACACGTACATTGTACATTTACTATTTTTCATGTTTTCTCAACAAAATGGTATGACATTATCAATATGAGTTGTAATTCGATCTCCCCAGCAATGTATCTTAGACATTGTTCCTTGTCATTTGCATAATATGTGACTTATGGATGAACTTTCAGGTAACTGTGGAAGGTGGACACACATCTTTGCAGGCTCCCGGGACAACATGCTGGGCTGAATTGGTGCACCTTTCTAGCATGACTGGAAGCCAAGTTGCTCTCTGGGGAGGCTGTGACCATCTTAAATGATGGTTTCGTGGGACAGAGGTGTCCCCATGTTCTCAACAATGGACGCTCGGGGACACCGCTGTCTTTGTCATTTCACTCAGGCCTGTGGCTATAAAGTTATCACTTGTTTAAAATGGTGAATGAGAGCAAGCATCTTCTCATATGCTTAATAATCATTTAAATGTCTGCTTTCCCTTTCCTTTGTGTATCCTTGCCTGTTTTTGCTGACTTGTCCATCTTCCTTGTTAATGTTCGGGCGTTCTCAGGGTGGTTGCTCATTTGCTGCGCACGTTACGTACACGTCCACGCAGATGTATTTTGTCCTTCAATGCCATTTAAAGGTATCTTTGCACAAAAGTGTGGAATTTTTTATGCTGTCAAATCTATCAAGCTTTTCTTTAGCCCCTGAATTTTGCTTCTTACTCAGAAAAAGGACTTCCCTACCCTGTGTATGTAAACACCTTCCTGCATAAATATGTATTATTTTAAAAATATTGACAATTCATGTTTTTTTATACCTTTTATTCAACTAGAATTTACCTTTACATAGGGTATGAGCTGGGGATGTAAAATGTTTTAAATATATTTTTTTTTATTTTTAGAGAGGGGAAGGGAGGGAGAAAGAGAGGGAAAGAAACGTCTGTGTGTGGTTGCCTCTCATGTGCTCCAACTGGGAACCTGGCCTGCCACCCAGGCATGAGCCCTGACTGGGAATCAAACCCGTGACTCTGGTTCATAGGCCCAGACTCACTGCACTGAGCCACACCAGTCAGGGCAAGATGTAAATTTTTTATATGAACATTCAGTTTTCCAACATGCTTTATGAATAACCCTTCTTTATCTCTGATTTGTCATATATTGAGCTGTTTTATTTATTGGGTGGCTTCTCCCATTTCAGAACGCTCAGTTCTGATTTATTGGTGTCTTCTGGTGCCAACGTCTGTTTAAATTACTGCGGCGTTTTGTTACATACCCTATTCTCTTGTAGCGCCATTACCTCTTTACTACTCTCCTTTTTAATTTTTTCTCACCTTTCTCAGATTTCTTTGACTAGGTAATCTCTAGAATAAGCTAAATTCATCCCAAAATCTGATCGGATTTTGGTCGAGATAATTCTTCAGGTTTATTTGGGGGAGAAGAGACTTTTTAAATATTTCCTCTTTATTTGGGCATTTTGATTTATTTAGAAGGCCTTTGCATTCTTCATCGTGTTTTATGGTCTGCTCATGTGGGCTGGGTTCGTTTCCTGTTAGATTTAGCGGCTGGCATTCATGGCTCCTGCGGCTGTTGGCGGTGGGCCTCCCTCCCCAGTCTGACTGCTGGGCCGAGAGCCGCAACTTCTCAGTTCTAGCCCGTCTGCTCACGTGCTTAATTAAGACCCTCCATTGGTTTAAATGGCTTGTTAGTCTTTTCTCTTGGATTTTCTAATTGGGGGATCATTTGCCAAAGTATTGTACCTCCCTTAAACTGGTGGGGGGACCCCAGGCCATAGGGGTGGCTGTGTAGGTGCACCGATGTGGGGGTGGGGCACGTAGGGGGCAGCAGCTTCTCCGCTCCTGTCTGTAAGGTGGTTTGAGCCACACAGGTGAGTGAATGCCAGGTGGCTGCGTCCAGGGCATGGGTCTTGGCCAAAATCCCACCTGGACCCGTTGGCCCAAGATAGGCTATAGGATCTGTGATGCTGGTCACCCAGGGTTACCTTTGCGGGGGAGGGGGAGGCAGGAAGGGGCAGGGAGGCACTGAGATGAACATGGGGACCCAGATCCCCTGGCCTCACTCAAGCCCCATCTTCAGTCCATCAACAAACGCGTGGTTTCCTCTCCTTACACTGCTGCAGGTCGCGCCCTCCAGACCAGCAGTAGGAAGTTACTCTGAGATGCCTGTAATTTGGCGTAACATTGACTTTTTGCGTTCCTTTCCTGCAGAATGTTTATTCAGGGCATTATAGTTCTCAGTATCTACTAACTTTGGGATGATGGTTGTTAGTTTTCTTTTTATGCGTAAACCTGCTACCTGGCTCCTTGAGGATGGTCATGCCTGTCCTTGGCCCTTTGGAGGACAGGTACTGGGACAGGTGGAACCTGTGACTAGGTTGGAGCTGTAGGGTGACGTGACCCCATGCTGCACCCCCGGTGGCAGGAGGGGTGGGGGTCTGACACCCCTGATGAGATCCAGGCCCAGCAGGTCAGAATCCGATGAGGAGGAGGGAAGCTGGTTTTTATTTTCAAACCATTGCCCCACCTGCCAGGAACTCATTCCCAGGTGAGACCCTGAGGTACCCATATCTGCCTGGCTCAGTCTCCCTTCCTGCGCTCACAGGAAGTGACAGCCCGCTCAGAACCCGGGTGGTTTAGATTTGCCAGTGTTTTGTCCACTCATGTTTCGAATTCAGGGCAGAGTGGTTTTGTGGTGGGGCATTCGGCAGGCGCAAAGCCAAGCAGGACTAACAGCTTTGTGGCGGCCAGTGCGCTGGGGAAAGAGGAGGCAGGTGTGAGACCGGGCGGGCGGGGATGGACACCCCCAGGAGGCCGTCCCTCGCCCCTGGGGACTGCAGGTGAAAGGATTTTCAGCACCGGGCACCTGCGTGGTGCTGCGAGCCTCCCCGTCACACCACAGGGTTCGTTTGGCTAAGAGCGCTCCCACTGCCTTTCTTTAAAAAGTAGACTATTTTTAGAGCAGTGTTTGGTTCACAGCCAAATTGAGAGGAAGGTACAGAGAGTTCCCATATATCCCTGTCCCCAGCACATGCACAGCCTCCCTCCCCCGTTACCTGCATCTGTTCCAATGGGTGCATGTACATGGACACTTCATTATCACCCCAAGTCCATGTCCGTCAGCGTTCACGCTGGGGTCGGGCGTTCTGTGGTTTTGAGCAAATGTATAATGACATGCACCCACTGTTACAGTACCACAGGGTAGTTTCACCCCCCGAAGATCCTCTGTGGCTACCTGTTGTCCCCCTGCCCCCACTCCTGGCAACCACGATCCTTTTATGTCTGCTAAACTTTGCCTTTTGCAGAACATCATAGAATTGGGGCCATACTGTAGGTAGCCTTTTAGGCGGGTTTCTTTCATTTCATTTTAGGTTGGCCAAAAAGTCTGTGTATGTGTGTGTTTCTTTAGAATAAGAGACATTTTTCATTTGCACTAATCAATAACTTTATTGATTTGGATAAGTTGAGCATGTTGGCTACCCCCCACAAATGGCTTTTAGTGGGTAGAGGCCAGGGTGCTGCTAAGCATCTTCCAATGCAGAAGATAGCACCACAGCAGAGAATTATTGGGCCAAAATGTCAATAAGACCAAGACACTTCGCAAACCACTTTTGATTCATTCCATCAGCCGCAGCACCTTCTCCATACACGGCACTAATCTTTTTTTGCGTTTCGGTTGCATTTTTACCTTCCCTGAAATAATAAAGTGTAATACACTGAACATGTCGCATCTTTTCTTCCATCTTCAGGATTAAAATGGCTGTACACAAATTCACCAGTGTTGATGCTTTTTCAAATGCATGCTGATACCACAGCTGTCACCATACACTTTAACAAAATTGTTTCAAATGAAGTTAAAGATGGCTGAGCACTACCAGAGCCATTGTACAGAAAAAAAACCAAATGAACTCTCTGGCCGACCCAGCGCTGTGCTTTCTGTGTCTTTACATGGCTTCATAGCGCTTTTGTTTTCGTGGCTGAATAATATTCCACTGTCTGGATGGATTCTGTCCATTCATCCTACTTGAGGACATCCTGGCACTTCCAAGTTTAGGTGGTTATGAATAAAACTGGAATAAACATCCAAGTGCAGGTGCTTGTGTGGACATGTATCCTGGGTTCCTTTGGGTAAATAGCCATGAACATTGGTCCTATGATAAGAATGTTTAGTTTTGTGAGAAATTTCTGAACTGTCTTCCAAATGGCTGTATTATTTTTTAAGTTGCTGGTGCTCCACATTCTTGTCAGCGTCTGGTGTTGTTAACGCCCCAGATTTGGACCACCTCAGCAGGTCTGTAGTGGACGCTCCCTGGTTTAATTTGCACGTCTCTGAGGATATGTGATGTTGAACATCCTTTCATATGCTTAGCTACCATCTATATGTCGTCTGTGGTGGGGTGTCCATTCATCTCTTTGGCCCACTGTATAATCAAGTTGCTTGTTTTCTCATTGTTGAATCTTAAGGGTTCTTTGTATATTTTGGGTAATAGTTCTTCAACAGACATGTCTTTTGCAAATATTTTCTCTCAGTCATTTCATTCTTTTGACAGTATCTTTCATAGAGCAGAAACTTAATTTTCATGAAGCCAAGCTTATTAATTCTTTTTAAGATTTATTTAGAGAGAGGGGAAGGGAGAGAGGCAGGGAGTGGGAGAAACATCAATGTATGGTTGTCTTTCACCTGTCTTTAGCTACAGACCTGGCTGGAGACCTGGCTTGCAGCCTGGTTATGTGCCCTAGCTGGGAATCAAACCAGCGACTTTTGGGTTCGCAGGCTGGTGTCTGTTTGCTGAGCCACCAGCCAGGGCTAATTCTTTCTTATATAGATTGTGCCTTTGGTGTTTTATCTAGTAGAGTTCTTGCCTGCCCTGGCTGGGTGACTCAGTTAATTGAATTGTCGTCTTGTATACAAAAAGGGTGGAGGGTTTGATTTTCAGTCAGGGCATATGTCTAGGTTATGGGTTTGATCCCTGGTCAGGCCACATATGGGAGGCAACCAATCAGTGTTTCTCTCGCTCTCTCTCTCTTTTTCCCTCTCCCCCTCCCTCCTTCCCTCTCCCCCTCCCTCCCCTCTCTCCTTCTCCCCTGCTTCCTCTCTTTCTAAAACAAAAGAAGTCAATGAACATATCCTCAGGTGAAAATTAAAAACCAAGTCCTTGCCAATCATAAGGTCACCTAGCTTTTCTCCTACACTATCTTCTAGGAGTTTTATAGCTTTGTGTTTGACATTTAAGTTTGATCCATTTTGAGTTAAATTTTTGTGAAGTCTGTGTCTGGAGTCATTCTTCTGCATGTGGATGTTCAATTATTCCAGCACCATTTGCTGAAAAGATGGTCTTTCCTCCATTGTATTGCCTTTGCTTGTTGTCAAGATCAGTTGAGCCCTGGCTGGGTGGTTCAGTTGGTTGGAGCGTCGTCCTGTGCACCAAAAGGTTGCAGGTTCGATTCCTGGTCAGGGCACGTACCTAGGTTGTGTGTTCGATCCCCAGTTGGGGTGCATATGTAACCCTTCCTCTCTGTCTCAAATCAACCAAAATATATACTCAGGCAAGGATTTTAAGAGAAGATCAGTTGAGTATATGATGTGGGTCTGTTTCTGGGCTCTATTCTGTTCCATTGATTGATTTGTGGCCTCTTGTACTGATGCTGTGCTTTTGCTCTTGTGGCTGTAGTGTGAGTCTTGCAGGTGACTTGGGCAAGTCCTCCAACCTAGTTCTTCTGTTTCGCGTGCTCCCACATTCTTCTGTCACAGTGTTTGTCCCAGTTGCTGCCAGGGTTTCCTTTCTAGATGTCAAAACCATGTCTGATTTAAAACTGTCACTTTTGGAAACCCTGTGTGACAACGAAGCAACTTTTTTCTTATACAGCTGCATCCATCTGAAAATTTGTACCAATTCTAACAGTGTACGTGCTTGAGATAGTTTGTATTCGATTAAATGGGCTTGATATAGGACATTATCTAAAAATTCATACATTTAGAGTTTGAGGGGGGAATGGTCCCACTTTCATAAATGTGATTCTTTTCCCCAAAAGGAAGGTTAGTAAATGAATCACTCATGTTTTCTGGTCTTTCCATAAGCAACATTGATTAATTATGCTGAGAAAAGAACCACTGGCCGATGTGATTTTCACGTTGATTTTGTGTGAATACCTCTGAGACGCAGGTTCTCTGGGCACGAGTTCTGCTCTTGGGGGCTGAAAACTAGAGCACCGAGGGCCGATCGAGGAGGGAGGAGCCCTCGGGCTGAATAATTGGGGTTCCGCTGGCTGCCTTCCACCCCTTATCCAGGGAGACTGGATCCCCGAGAAGGACAACAGCAATTACGTCTTATTGGGAAGGAAGAATAGAGCCATCAGCCCTGGAGCTGGTGCTTCCCTGAACAAATAAGATAGCACAACCCCGGCACCTGCAGCGCACGCAGGACCCGGGGCTGCGGCTTGCCGGCCGCCTGCGTGGCCCAGATAAGATGCTCAGATCCCGGGCTCCTCTGCGGGGGCCAGGGAGGCATTTAATTCAGTGCTTCCCTGTCTGTCTTAATTATAGTTTTGCAGCTAAGGATAGTCCCTTGTTCTCTCTGGAGCTGTGCATGGATTCTTCCTCTTTTTTCCAATTAAATAGAGCTCTTAGGTCAGAAAACATCTTGCTCAAGCCATTCAGAAGCATTTCACGTTTAACGGAAGCGAAGGTAGCTGCTGTGATGGGCCCACACCCACCCCGATGCCATGGCCTTGGGGACTGTCCCCTCAGCGGTTTCCAGTCCTCATCAGCAATGAAGCTGTGACAGGGACCCAAAGATGGACGTCAATGCTTGCTTGTTTGCTGTCGCTCTGAGAGAACTAGTAAGGTTTCCTGTGTGCTGCTGGCTCCCGAAAGATTAGTGAAGCGGGGCCAACTTGGTCTTTTAAAAAATATTTAATTATATTTTAGACAGAGGGGAAGGAAGGTGAACGAGAGGGAGAGGAACCTTGATCAGTCGCCTCTCGCACGCACGCAGCTGGGGACCTGGCCTGCAGCCCAGGCATGTGCCCCAGCCGGGAATCGAACTGACCACCTTTTGGTATGTGGGGCGATGCCCAACCCGTTGAGTCACACCAGTCACAGTGGGCCCATATTGTTTTAAAAGAGATTTCAGAGCGTCCTATTTGGAAGTCCTACGTAGCAATGAAAGTGATTTTGTTTTCTCTTTTTCTATCTTATAAACAGTATCTGTTTGAATTTTTTTTTTTTTTTTTTTTTTTTTTTGTCTCATACCCGTTTCCTCTCTTCATGTATTTGCCTGGGCTATTCTGAGTTCTGTTACATGGGCTTGATGTGGAGTTATTTTAAGTAGTTTTTATTGGCATTTGGGAGACCCGGAAGGTTTCCAGTGCTTGTACTTGGGTCATGGTGATGCCAGTTTGCATCTGTTTGTCCCGTGTAGGGGAGGCTAGTTTTGGGAAGGGCCAGACAAGAGCCTTTCTATTTCCGAGACTCTACTCGGGACCAGGAACATGGGCTATTCGGAGGTCTGTCCTTCCGTGCTTTGACATCTGCGATGGGGATGCTGTGGCATCAGTGACGTGAAGGGTTAGTATCGAGCAGGCTCCTGTTTTCATTGGGGACCGGCTTTTTATAAAAGCTCTGCACCACATCCAGCTGCAGGCAAGCATCGTGAGGTGGGGACGTCACAGCCAGCCCCAAGTTCCGGCTGCTGGCCCGACACCGGGCAGAAGAGGGGGAGGCTGGGCGCCGCTGACCCTGGCCCCACATTCCCTGGAGGCGAGAACCCAATTGGTGCTGGTCACCCTCTTAGTTACTGAGTGACCCTCCTGGGTGGCAGGAGCATCAGAGGACAAGCCTGTGGCCCTGACTGACTCCTGATTTTATCCTTTTCCCTTGGACCTTGAGTACCTTGTATGTATATTTACTTTAAAAAAAATGCACATCTGGCCCTGGCTGGGTGGCTCAGCTGGTTGGAATGTCGTCCTGTACACCAAAGGGTTGTGTGTTCAATCCCTGGTCAGGAGGCAATGACCAGTGATCATCACTATGGCATGTCCCAGGCTGCTGACCCACCTGTTGTCCCTACTGCATGTGTGTGTACATGCACACATATGTATCACACATGTACACATACTACACCTATTATACACACACCACACACACCATATCTCACACACGTACACTACACATGTACGTAAGTACTACACACACTACACATCATCTCCCCATAATTACCTTACCACATCACACACATACCAAACTCACATACATATCACCCGTAACACACACATCATACTTCCAGCCCCACATCTCACTTCATATGCACCAAACACATCACATAGTTTCACACATACAGCGTACACAGCACATACACACACCCATGCCACACACACTTGCGTGTGAGCTGCTCAGTGACAGTGCTCCTCCCACGTGGATGCCCCAGTGCTTGGCTTTCTTGGTGCTGACATCGCCCTGCTGGACTGTGAAGTCCTGGGAGGTCAGCCCATAGGTTTCATGATAAAACTGGTGAGTGATACATGCATTTTGTTAAAAGACTCAATCAGTGCACACATTTAATAAAGTAAAAGTGAGGCCCCCCCGGAACCCCTCTTCATTTCTCCCCCCTCCCCAGAGGCGACCATTGACAAGCATTTGGCATGTGCCCTCCTGGCCCGGTCTGTGTGTCTTTGCATCGGTACCTAGACTTGAGATGTGTATGTAAATTTCCTAGCTCGCTCAGTATGCCTCTACCTGGGACACACACAGGCACACATGTACACACACGCACGCACCAAAGGTGGGACCCCAAAACACCGGAGTTTATTTATCATTGTGTATTCTTACATGTTTAAACTTTAGTCACCTTCCAAATACTCTCCACTGATGCAGTGCACCTACTGAGACTTTTTTTCCAATGCTGAAAACAGTTTTTGAACTTGTCTATTTTGATGCCTTTGAGTGCTTCTGCTGTTTTTTTGTTTCACCTCTTTTATATCAGCAAAATGTTGCCCTTTGAGGACTTCTTCCTCTGGGGAAAAAGCAAACAGTCACTTGGGGTGAGATTGGGTGTATAGGGAAGGTGAGGCATGGGGGTCATGCCGTTTTTGGTCAAAAATTACCACACACTCAGCGTGGTGTCAGGCAGGTGCGCTGGCAAATCTCCCATCATGAAATGGGCAAACACGTTACAGGAGTCTTCAAAAAATTCACTCCAATCTAACACAGCCTCTCACAACAACACCAGCTGGTGTGCTGACACAGATGGGTCCCTAGGACACTCACCTAGCAGGGAAGCCTGTCCTATGAGGGGCCAGCCCCCCAGCAAATAATTCTGAGTTTTTTTGGGTCACCCTCCTACTCCAGCTGACTTGCCGTATTCATGCAAAAACAGGCTTTTAAGATTTTTCTCCATCAATACCTATTGGCCTACCTTCTCTAAAAAACAAACAAACAAAAAAAAAAACAGAAAAAAAAGCTTTGAGTAGTCAAGCATGTGGGCTCTGCCATAATTTATTGAACCATTCTCCTCTTTATGGGAACTTGGGTTGCTTTCAGTTAAAAAAAAAAATGTTGCAGGCCCTGGCTGGTGGCACAGTGGATAAGGCACCAGCCTGCGAACCCAAAGGTCGCTGGTTCAATTCCCCAGCCAGGGCACATAACCAGGTTGCAAGCCAGGTCTCCAGCCAGGTCTGTAGCTGGAGGCAGGTGAAAGGCAACCATACATTGATGTGTCTCTCCCTCTCTGCCTCTCTCCTTTCCCCTCTCCCTGAAAAAAAAAAAAAATGTTGCTACAATGAAGTCCTCATACAGACACCCTTTACTTCTTGTATATGTGATCCTCCTGAAAATGGCATTGTTGGGTAAAAGGATGTGCATTTTTAAATTTAAAAATATTTCATTTATTTTGAGAGTGGGGGATGGGAGGGAGAAAGGGAAAAAAAAAACACTGATGTGTGGTTGCATCTCACACATGGGCCTGCAACTCAGGCATATGCCCTGTGACCGGGAATCGAACCAGTGACCTCTCACTTTGCAGGATGATGACCCACTAACTGAGCCACACTGGTCAGGGTGCATTTTAAAATTTTTTGTTAGAGAATGCTGACTTGCTTCTCGGAAAGGCTTCCCTGAAACTGCCTTGAAAAAGATTTTTTTTTTAAGGAGAGAACTAGTGAAAATGTAATTCATCACCATCAGCCAAATAGGGCGGCACTTCCTCAGGCCAGCAGCTGTGACATGTGGCCGCCTGGAGAGGCTGAAGACCTAGCCAAAGGGTGACATGGTTTCTGAGGTGTCCTGTGCTGTCTCCGTGCTCCGCATTCCCAAATAAAAGAGCAGTTCTGGGAATAGGAGGTGATAGGAAAATACCCTGAGCATTTACCAAATCTCTCAATTTGGAGAGAGGGAGGCTGTGATGTAGGTGTGGGAAGGATGCTCCTGGAGCCCCATGTCCTCTTCCAGGGCTGCACTGCATTCTGGGAGAATCCCTTGGTTCCATCATCTAGTTCAGCATTTGGTTCCTCCATTGTATCCATTCTCATGGTGGACTCTCTCAATATGGACTGCCATATTTTTGAAAATTAATAAGGTTAATTTTTTGAGCAGTTTTAAGTTTCCTATTTATGGGACTCGTGCATTCATTTAGTCCACAGGTGTCTGATGAGTGTTGATCAAAAATCCCTGCCCCCATAGAACTTACTTTCCAGTGAGGAAGGCAGATGGTAACCGAAATAAATAAAAGAACTATGTCAGATGTCAGGTGGTGGCTAGTGCCATAGAGAAGAGGCCAGGACAGATGGTGGATGGGGATACAGTTCTCAGTGGGGTGCTCAGGGAGGGTGCTGGATGAGCAGCATGGAGGAGAGCAGGGTGGGAACCATGTGGACAGCTCGGGGAGTGGTCTGTGCAAAGGCCCTGGGGTGATATCCATCTCATGTGTTTGAGGAAGAGCAAGGAGGTCAGGTGGCTGGTGCTGAAGGCAGAGGGTTAGAGAGAGAAGTTGGGGGGAAGGTGCCAGATTGGGACATGATGGGAGGACAAGGATGAAGGGGCCAGGGCCCAGGTGCTTGACATGGGGCCCAAACCCCAATAGCTCAGTCCTCCCATCATTCTCTGTGCAGGGGAAACTGATGCATGGGTAGGTTCCCTAGTCTTCCGAGGCTGCAAGTGGCAGAGCCACATTGGGAGCCAAAGTCTCTGTGCAGAACAAGGGTGGTGCCATCTGCAGGCTGCGGGCTGGATGCTAGCATCCTTATCTGTCAGAGGAAGCAGTGTCACTTGCACACACATGGCTCTCCCTGCGCACCCAGAGGTTCACATGGTTACCCTTTGACCTTGTGAACCTTTGGTTTAGTGTATTTTGTAGACCCCCCACCCCCATGTACAGCACAGATGGTTTTAACACTATCACCTATAGCAGTTTGCTGCTTTGGAAAAACATGTTGGGAACAAATCTTGAAGAATGGGTTTCATTTCTTGTCAGTGCAAATGAAGCCTGAAATATTCACGTCACAGGTTCTCCTCATCTTCCTTCGAAAGGGTTTGAGACATATATGCCCAAGCTTGGGCCTCAGATCCTTAGTTAGCTGGTATGCTGACCTTCTGGGATAAATAGGGGGACTCCGTTGAAAACCTGGGGAGACTCATAATCAGGGTGAGACTCTGGTTTTCACACTTTGGTGACTTTCAGAACCATGGAGTTCTGATCCCGGGGTTCTGAGCTACTTTTGAGAATTATGACACAGGTTTATTTCACCTTCACTTTTGAAGGATAATTTTGCTGGGTATAGAATTCTAGGTTGGGGTTTTTTTTAGTGCATGAACTGTCACTGAGATGGATGAATGACCCTTTGTTCGTAACTGTGCAGCTTTTGTGGTCACTCCTACTGATACCCCATTTATGCTTCTGTCATTCCAGTGTCCGGAAGATTAAAGCACTGCTGAGTCACGTGTGGGCAAGCCTGCCACCAAGGCCAGGACTGTCCTGCGGATGGCTGAGAGTCTTCTGGGGCCTGGAGATTCTGGGTGAGTAGGGCCCGTGGTGGTCACCAAGATGCTGTGGCCAACGTGCCATCACTGTGTACCTCTCAGCTCTGTTCTGCATGGGGGTTCATTCTTGCATTCTGTTGCCTGTCTCTCTCCGTAAATCAATGCAGCAACTGATACTTTATCACTGCTTTCTGTTTTTACAAACTTACCCTTGTTTTGAGGGGAAAGATGAAAGGGACCAGGGGGCAGACAGCACACACTTGTTTCCTAAGACCCGGTCCTATTCTTGTCCTGTTTTCAACTTCATTGATTTATGCTCTGAGCTTTACAGCATTTCTGCTACTCGCGTTAGGCTTCTGTTGTTCTTCATCTTGTTTCCTAAGGTAGAAGCTTACGTTATTGATTTTTGACCTTCGTTTCTAATATATACATT
Source organism: Noctilio leporinus (assembly GCA_004026585.1). Classification (NCBI taxonomy): domain Eukaryota; kingdom Metazoa; phylum Chordata; class Mammalia; order Chiroptera; family Noctilionidae; genus Noctilio; species Noctilio leporinus. Next base: position 87,630 of record PVIW01004261.1, read on the forward strand.
TAATGCAGTACATTTCTCTAGGCACTGTTTTGCCTCCATTTTTGACAAGTGGTATTTTCGTTTTCATTTAGTTAAATTTTTTTTTTTTTTAAATTTTCGTTTGCTATTTTCTTTATAGACCCATGTGTCATTCAGAATTTCATCATGCAATTTCCTAATATTTGGGGATTTTACCCACGTGTCTGTTACCGATTTTTAGCTTCACTCCATCCTGGGCTTGTGTATCTATTTTTACACAATGTAAGGTGTACTCTCTGGCCCCAAGTGTGGTCCACTCTGGTGCTAGTCCGAATGTCTGTACCCGCCATCCTCCCAATTCATATGCTGAAATCCTCCCCCCGAGGGTGGTGATATTAGGTGATGAGGCTGAACCCTCAGGATGAGCTCAGTTCCCTTATCAACCCCCGTCCCTGTGCCCCCAGCTCCCTAGCCCCCTCCGCTGTGTGAGGACACCCCTGGGAACTGCAGTGAGAGGACCACCTTTTTCCCTGTGGCTCTGAGACAAGGTCCTGGTATAAATGCTTCAAGTGATTCCCAGATGTCCTCACTGCACAGAGGAAATAGCCCCCAGTCACCCCTGGAGATGCACAGTTGTGACACTTGGGGCTGATGGCCTGTCTCTAAGTGCTGTCTGTGGGGTTGCTGGGGGCAGGGCCTCCCTGGCCAGCACAGGCGCGTGGGCCTTCCTATGGCCACATCCCAGTCACCAGCTGTTTCACCCTCTCAGGGTGGACAGCCCTCTTACCCCACCCCGTGCCTACGTTCCCGACACCGCTGTATTGGGAGCAGGATTGTCCCACTCTCCGTGTCTCTCGAAGATTCCACCACCAGCTTCGATTCTCATGAACAGATTTTTAAACCAACGCCATCTGTGCGGCTCTTAATGACAAGTGTCACAGATATTCTTTTCCTAGTTCTGTCAGGGGGACGGGAAATGATGTTCCCCTAAAGACTATGATTATGGCATGAGGACGTGTGACCACCACTCACTAGCCATGAAGTTGCGTCTGCCCCCTCCCCTGAAGCATTTAGAGCAGTTACCTGACGTGAAGGGTGGCATTGGCCCTCTCGTGGCTACATAAAAAGAAGTTGGGTGGAAGGCAGAGGGAGCAGAGTTGACACTGAGGCTCAAAGGCCCCAGCATCATTCAGAGGCCGCAGCCCTGCCAGTATAGTGTGGACATGGGTTAGCAGGGCCACGTCCTGGTCCCTGCTGCTGTTGGGGGCGTCCCCACAAGCAGGTCAAGCTTAGGAACTGCTTTCTACCTTTTGAAGCCTGTGAGGTTGGTTTAGGCTGGTGCTGAGCTGGTGGTCCTGAGGGGTCTAGAATCACTGCCCCAGAAATAAGACAGCCACCTGTCCTTCCTGATGGGCATGGCCCTCCCAAGAAAGCCCACCTCCCACTTCCCCCTGGTCTGATGTGGGCTGGGACATGGGGAAAACTGCCTTAGGGGGGTGGTGATCTAAGCTGTGGGAGGACATGGTCGCTCTGGGGCAGCAGGATGGGTCACGCTGAACATCCTGTCCCATAGCTGGTGGCCTCTGGGAGGGACAGCATGAGTGGGTCATTCTGGAGCTCCTGGACTTTAGAGGAGGTCCAAGAATGGGTGGTTACAGGGTAGGGCAGCTAGCAAAAGGCCACCGTGAATCAGTGAATGCCATGCCTCTGTCCACGAAAGCGGGGCTGATGGGGTGACTTTGCCTCCTTGTCCCCCAACCTGGTGCTGACACCTCGAGTTCAAGTCACCACCATGCTTTCCAGCCAAGGCCGCTCCTTGAGGAGGCGGTGGGAGAAACGCTTCCATTTCGCAGGGCTGGGAAAGGAATGCCTGTTTTGCGGGGTGTTGAGGGAGCTCCGCACGTGTCAGGGCTGTTCTGTCACTTCCAGGAGCTCAGTGGCCTCTGAGGGTTCATTGGGATGTTGTTGTCTGCATGCGGCTTGGAGATAGGAACGCTTTATGTTTATTCAAATTAGCAGTAATTTAAAATTACAATTTTAGTCTTAATTGTGTGCACTTGAGAATCCCGCTTACGTCTCTGGAAATAATTGCAGAGTAATATTTTGGGAAGGGATGTTAAAGCGCGCAGATGTCGGAGCGGAGGAAGGTCCCCATGGGTGAACCTCCTGTGACGACCTCGCTTCCGAACCCAGTGCTGCCAGGTCCCAGGAAACAGGTGGCACGGTCCCCATGGCCCTGCCTGAGCTGGTGACAGTCGCTGTGCTTCTTTCTGGCGAGGCATCTGCGGTGCAGGAGTGGGGTACCCGGGGAGGGTCAGGCCACGGGCAGGTTTTCAGGGCTCTGCGGGTGGGGTGTGGAGGTTGTACTAGCAGGTTGTGGGGGCTGTGCGGGTGGGTTTTGGAGGTTGCACTGGTAGGGAGCAAAGGCCATGCTGGCAGGCAGGCCACCAGCTTTGTCTGGAGCTTTTTTGCACCCTGCAGCTCCCGGCGGGCCTGGTGGTCCTGCCCAGCCCAAAGAGCAGGGGGTGCTGGATCTGTGCCCGGAATTTGTGGGGCGTAAAGTCCAAGGGCTGCCGTCCCTGAAGACATCCTGGAGGGGCTCTGAGGGCCTCTTTCTGGCTCATGCACAGGACATGGGTAGAATGTGAGAGTGTGAGAGTGAGCCCCTCGGTGGCCCTGGTCCTTGACTAGTGGTCACTGTGGCCTGCTAGCCCAGAGGGAGTGGCCCAAGGGGCTTTGAAGTCCCCTGGCTGTCAGATCTGGGGCAGTTCCCACTGTCCCCCACCTCCCATCCTGTGGAGCGGCTGTGCTGGGGCAGCTCAGGGTGACGAGGGACCCTGGCCACGCTGCCCAGGAAGGACCTGCTGGCTCCTGTGTGTGTCTCTGTGGCTAGGGAGACACAGTGACACTCACAAAGGCTTGTCTGCGGCATGCCCTTGGCACGTTGAGCAACAGCCCCACTGAGGTCCCACTCAGAGAGCTCGGCAGCTCCGGATGCACAGGGGCTCCCGGCCTGGGCTGGGGACAGAGGAGCCGTCCAGGCGGGAAGCTGGGGGCTGTTGCAGGCGTGGCACATGGTGGTGACTTTGCACGTGGGCAGGTGCCCACTCTGTGCAGAGGTGGACTTGGGGGCCCCTGCTTCCCCGGCTCAGGCTGAGATCAGCGTCCCACCCAAAATGGTTTAAAGGGGCCTGGCCAGTGTGGCCCAGTTCCCCAGTCATAGCCTCAGGCCTGGGCCTGCCACGTGCTGGCACGGGACTGCGGGTCACCCGAGATGGCCCAGCGCGCACTCTCAAGGGGGCGGCCTACGGCCAGGAGGGGCGTCAGAAGAGGTGGCATCGTGGGGTGGAGGGTGGTTAGGATGTAAGGGACTTTCTGTCTCCTTTTTCGTCTTCATGGGCTCAGGGTGTCTAGATTGCGGCAAAGTGGTACCTGCCCTCCCTGGGGCATGCCTTCCCGGTTGCATTTTATTGTTGACAACCTCTGAATTTGAGAACAGTTTTCGATTTACGGGAAAGGTGCCCTAATAGCGTGGAGAGTTCGCGGGGATCCCTCAGTCAGTTTCCCCTTGGCACAGCGAAGGAAGCAGCACCGGCACGTGACTACCAGCTGGACTCCATGGTTTATTCCGTGTCCCTCAGTTTTTGTCCGATGTCCTCCTGTGGTCTGAGACAGTGCCTTGATTTTCCCTGCATTGGGTGACCTGGACAGGTGTGAGGCAGTCTGGTCTGGTATTGAGATTCTCTCTTGATTTGAGTTTATCTGATGGTTAGACTGGGCTTGGGGTTTGGGAGATGAAGACCACTGAGGGGACGTGCCCTTCTCAGTTGGGACATTATTGGGACATGATGTCCCACCACTGAAGTTGACTCCGACAACCTGGCTGTCTCGTTCCGCCCACCCCACTTTTGGAAGCAAGTCACCAGGTGCTGTCCACTTTTAAGCTCCACCTCTTCCACAGAAGAATGTTGACCTAAATCATGTGCAATGTTGTTGTTGTTTGTTTTGTTTTGTTTTTTTGCCTCAGAGACTTGTGTATTCTCTCCTGTTTATTTATTCTAGCTTTTGTGTGCATCAGTATGGGTTCATGGGCATTTATATTTGGTTCGTAATGCAGTCCTACATCATTTACTGCCCCCACTTTGACCACTGGGGGCCCTGTCAGTTCGCCTCTGTCTCTTGTCCATCCCTCTATCTATTCATCTTCTGGGCATTTTCTCACTTCATGCCGCAACAAGGGGGTCATCCACCCTGCATGTCCCTCTCTGACTTGACCTGTCACATCCCATGTCCTCTCCCTTCCTAGGAAACGCTTCTTGCCTGAGGTTTCCCTTCCGTGTCCCTCGTTCCCTTCCTGACCTGCGATTGCCGGCGTGGCCCCAGGGTCAATTTGGGGCCCTCTTCTCTACTTGAGCCCCAGTCCTGGGAACATGGCCGGCCTCCTGTTGATCTCATCCGCCCACCTGCTGAGAAGCCTAAATGTGTATCGTAGTGGAGATGTCTTTCCCGAATGCCAGACCTGTATGTCCAACTGCCCACGGATGCCGCCCCAGGGGGTCTCATGGTTATCCCGGCGCATCAGCTGCCAAGCTGTCACCCACGGTCCCTCCCAACACGAGTTTCCCATCTCATTAAATGCCAGCTGCATCCTTCAGTTGCTTGGACCGGACTCTGCGTCAACCCGTGCACTGCCCTGTCCTCTCCCGCTGGGCTGCTGCTCTGGTCTCCAGGCTTCCTGCCAGGCCCTCCCACCCAGGTCTGTCTCCACAGGGCAGCGTTAAATCACCCCTATGTTCAGCACCCCCCGTCCCCCGAGCAGTACCCTGTCTCAGTGTAGCATTAGGAAGCCCCTCCTCTCTGACCCATTTTCCAGAACTCTTCCCTGAGAAATCCTTCCTGCTTCCCGTGTGGGCTCAAATGTTTTCCTTCTCCGAGAAGCCTCTGCAGACCACCCTGTTTAGCCATGGGAAAGCCCTCGACCTCAGGGGCGCCTTCCAGGTGAAGTTGAACGTGCTCATTGACTCTTGTCTGCGCCCCCCGGTGGGGACACCTGGAAGCTCAGGGGCCGTGGGTGCGGTGACCTCACTTGCCTCACTCCAGTCCTGGCCCTGCTGGGACAAAGTCAGGTCGCTTCTTGCCTCATCTGCCCCAGTTTTCCCGCAACCCCTAAGACTTGGGTGCTTGTGGGTTTCCACCCAGGAACGGTCCCTCACTCTGGCCCCAACGCTGGTGTGCACGTGGGTACTGTGTGGGGGTCCCGGTTTCCTGCAGAGAAAGCCAGGCCGGAGGCATAGCCACCCTGCCCTGCACCCCCCACCCCCATCAGTTGATTCAGCCCCTGACCTTCCTGGCGTGGCTCCTCGTGAATATTTGTGGCGTTGGCTAGGGCCTAGAAGCGTAGGTCTTTGTCCTACAGTTCTATTTGAAGCCACAGTAAAAAATACATTTCACTTTCCTAGCTGGGACCTATAAACCTTGTAGACCTGGAACAGAAGTTTAGGATTCTGTGCTTTACGCTCCTTGGAGGTGCTGCGTTCTGGTCATTGAACGTCATTTATAAAGTTCTGGTCGCTGCAGTAAATGGGGGAATTTGCCGGAGATGAGACTGGGACCCTGTCCTCGGATTCCCGCCTGTTCTGTGGCTTTTTTAAGCTCTTACAATTAATTGGAATGACTGTGCCATTGTGGCTTATTTAAACGACCCCTGAAGGCACATCAGCTGAATGAAAGAAATTTTATTGTAGCTGCCCACCTGCTCTGTTCAGGGAAACTGTACCTTTTGTGGGATAATCTCTTATGGGTAATTAAGAAGGTCAAAGAAGCTGCTGTCATGGTTATTGATTGTAGGTCACAATGAATAAAAAATAAAAAGGCAATACCATCTGTAGGAGCATGTGAGTGATTTGAATGAGAAAGGGTGTTCACCGAAGTGCTACCTGGGGCCTAGGGAGGCCTGCCACCCTCCCAGGGCCAGGGCTGGCTCTGCAGGGCATCCCGGGGGCCAGGGCCTACTTTCCGCCCACTGTGGCTGCTGTCCCCAAGCTGGAAGGGAGCACCGTGAGGTTTGACATGTCCTCTCCACACCAAACTGGCCATGTTTTCCCTGAGCCTGTGCTCCTGCTGGGTCCCAGGTTGAAGTCAGAGGAGCTGAGATGGAGCGGGGGTAAGTGATGGCTGCATCCATGGCTGTGGTGTCTTTGCAGGAAGGCATGGGTTGTGGGGGCGACATGACTCCCTCCCGCTTGAGCACATGGGAGGGTGACGCCTGAAAGTTAGAGACCACGTGACTTGCTTGGGCCAATGAAATGGGAGCAGAAAGGGGACTGTTAGTAGAAACTTGGAGAGACTTTGCAGGCTGACCCACAGCAGACATGGAAACTGCTCCTAAACTACCAGATTAGGAGCTGTTTGTTACTGCAGCACGGCCTAGCCTGTCCTGACTGATCTAGGAGGGACCTAAAAATGTTCTAAAATCAAGAATACATTAAAATGAAAATGGAGCAGGTGGGGTAACACCATAAGCTCCTCAATGCCTCAATGGCAGGAACCCCTGGGATGGAGCTAAGGATTTTTCAGGTGGCTAATGGGCTGTGTTTTCCTGTAGGCGAGTTTCTATGGAAGAGTTCATTATCAGATGTTAGCGGTTTCCTTCTGCCATGAACGTAGAGCTCTGGCTGTGTGGCTACCCACAGCCCACCCAGGTGGGGGCAGGGCGCCAAGAGCATCAGAGACTCACTTTCTGCTTCGTTCTGCCCGTAACGCTGGCTGCCGTGCTTCCCAGAGCTTAGCACATCCAGGCTGATGTCGTTTGGGAGACAACCCCAGCTCTGTAGACCTCACTGTACTTCCGAGGCCAGGAGGGTCATTGTTTATAGTACTTGTTCCCAGTTATTTGTGAAAGCAGAACTACCTTTTTAACGCTGGAACACTTCTGAGACCTTCCCTACTTGGCTGTAATCATGCATTTAGTACCACTTATAGTTATTCAGTAATTATTAAATAAGTCTTTCTGTGTTAAGTTGAAGTTTCTACTATAGAGCTATTTTTCTTGGAGAGAAAGAGAGAAGGAGAAGGAAGCGTGGATTTGTATCCCACCTATTCATGCACTCACTGGCTGACTCTTGTACGTGCCCTGACCAGGGATCAAACCCACATCCTTGGCGTATGAAGACAACTCTCTCACTACCTGAGCCACCCAGCCAGGGCTTTGTTGTAGAACTTTTTAAGTATCCACAGAAGCAGAGAGAATCATGTCATCATTTCTTGTGATGGGATGAATTGTGTCCCCTAGAAATTCGTATGTGGAAGTCCTGGTCCCCAGGACCGTGGAACGTGACTGTATTTGGAGACAGCATCTTTTAGAGGCGGTTACATTAACATGAGGTCATTCGCAAGGCTCCAACCCGACAGGACTGCTGTCCTTATAAGAAGAGGAAGTTAAGGCCACAGACAGGCACACACAGAGCAATGACAATCTACAAAGCAGAGAGAGGCCGTGGAAGACACCAGTCCTGCCCATGCCTTGATCTCGAACTTTGAGCCTCCAGTAACTGAGAGACAAGAACTTTCTGTTGTTTAAGATGCCCAGGCTGTGGCGCTTGGCTCTGGCCACCCCACCTGATGACTACTGTCCCCGGAGAATCCACCAGCTTTAGCATTGTCACTATTTCAGTACTTCAGTCATCGTCATTATCTGGAGTGGAGAATGGAGGTGCTGCCTGCCCTCGTGAGGATCACTGTCTGGGGGAACTAGAAACATTCACGAGGAGAAGTTGTCATTAAGAGCACCTTGAATTTCCACAGTGCCATGACATCTCTGGGGCAGGTCTCAGGCCACCTGTGTAAGTGTAAGAAAGGCGGCCCCAAGGGGGAGCCAAGATGCAAACTCTGCACTCCCACCCGAGGAAGAGATGGGACCTGAGGAGTCATGTTGAGAAGTGACTCATCCGCTGCAATGCGTTTGTTGAGTGTTCCTTTAGATGCCAAGTCCTCTGTGCATGTAAAAATGCCCCATTCACTCAACACAGTATGCTGAGAGATGATGCTGGACACAAAAGGCGACATGTTGTGCCGTTCTATTTATACAAAGTTTCTTACAAAGGCCTGGTTATAGGGGGAGAGCAGATGAGTGGTTGCCCCATGCGGCGTGAGCGGGGATGGGCTGCAAACAGCTGTGGGGAGAGCTGGAGGTCAGGGGTGTGTTCAGAACCGCGCCTTGTTGATGGTAGGACCACTGAGTTTGTTCACTGAACATCATCGCCACTTAGAGTGGATGGACTGTGTGGCATGTAAATTATACCTTGGTGATGCCATGCAAAACACTCAGTTCAGCTCTGTGGACAATCAAGGGAGCCTTCCTGGAGGAGGAGGTCTGATTAAGGACTTGAAGAATGAAGTGCCTTTAGGTGTGGAGATGCAGAGGGTGTTCCAGAGGGGGGCCATCCTGGGGAGAAGATGCTGTCACAGGTGAGCATGCCAGGGAGCTGAAGGGATACCCAGTGGTCCTCAACTCTGGTGGACATTCCAGCTGCCTGCAGAATTTTTTTTTTTTTCCTTAAAGATTTAATTTATTTTTAGAGAAGGGAAGGGAGGGAGAAAGAGAGAAACGGCGATGTTCTCTCTCTCTAAGAAAGAAACATCGATTGGTTCTCTCACATGCCCCCAACTGGGGACCAAACCTGCAACCCAGGCATGTGCCCTGAGTGGGAGTCAGGCCGGTGACCTTTTTGGTTTGCAAGCCACTGAGCCACACCGGCCAGGGCTTCTTGTTGCTTCAACTGCTCATGGTCTTGGGCATGCTGAGTAGGTTTCGAACCCTGTAGCTGTTTGCTTCAGGAACTCACATTTTTCTTCTGTTGGCTAATGGGAGTGTCTTCAGCTTGGCCCTTGAGACCTTTCAAGGTCAAGACCTTTTTTAATGACACAGCTTTACCCCTCCAACCCTCTCCCACTAGACCAGGAGGCTTGCACTCCACTTTCATCTTTCACGGTCGTGCTAACCCGGTAGGTTAGTGATTACAGCCTCTTCTCCTCCACATGGACAGCACTACTTCCCCAAAGCTCCCAGGAGCTCTTGGTGGCGCTCTGGGCCGGATGGATGGGGTGTTGGCTGGGTGGTGGGACCGATGAACATGCCTTCGTGGTTATCAGGTTCCTATTTTAAGACACATTTTTCTGGACTGTGCTTTTGTTTCTTTGGTCTGGCCTGTGATGGTGAGGTGGCATCTTTACTTCATAGGTCCTTTTAGAGCTGGGGGGCAGGGGTGCCCTCCTGCCAGAGGTGCTGCTGTCACTCGGCGGCTACCGAAATCAACCTGAACTCAAAACAGTGTGGAGGGACACATTTAAGACCCTCAGCATGAGAGCTAGAGATGCGCCCACGTCCCAGGGTCCAGCTGTGACCACGGTCTCACCGACCACACACTCGGAACAGATAGGCTTGTTTTGGGATATAAATCTAAAGGGAGCATAGTTGTCACCAATAGCATATTTGTGTGTGTGTGGGTGGGGGGAGTTGACACGCTCTCTTTAGTTTGAAACAATTTTAGATTCCCAGGAAGGTGCAAGAAATGTTCGGGGAGGTCCCCATCTCCCCCAATGTTAACTCCTTGCATAACAGCAGCGCAGTTGCAAAGCCAGGAATTGGACATTGGTATAGTCAATAGAATGTGTTCAGCCCTGACTCATGTGGCTTAGTGGACTGAGCGCCCGCCTGCAAGCCAGGGTGTCACAGGTTCGATTCCCAGTCAGGCACATGTTTGGTTGTAGGCCAGGTCTCCAGTTGGGGACGAATGAGAGACAACTGTATGTTGATGTTTCTCTTCCTCTCTTTCTCCCTCCCTTCCCCTCTCTAAAAAAAAATGTGTTCAAGTTTCATCGCACATCATGCTAATGTGTGTGTGTAGTTCTATGTAGTCATATGTGTGGCTTCCTGCAACCACCACCAGTCATGATATTGAATGAGACCATCACCAAAAGACTGGCTTGCTACCCTTTCTTCCACATCTGTGTTACTTCATGAGATTGGTTTCTGTGACCCAGCATAACATTCTTGCAGTTTATTCACATTATCTCAAGGGTCAGTAGTTCATTCCTGTTTATCATGAGGAGTAGTCCATGCTATGGACATAGCATGATTCAGCTACTCCCCCACAGAGGGACATTTGGGTCATTGCCAATTTGGCACAATTAGGAATAAAGCGGCTAGGAACCTTCAGGGACAGGGTCCTCTGTGAACATAAGTCTTTACTCATCCCAGGCAAATGCCTAGTTATCTGCAATTCCCCCGGGGTCCTATGCTATGTTTCTTTTTAGTTTTCAAGGAGCTGCCAAACTATTTTCCAGAGTGGCTGTACCATTTGATGCTCCTGGCAGATGTATGAGTGATGCAGTTTCTCCCATCCTTCCCAGCCTTAGGTGTTGTCCCTCTTTTTATTTTGCCCATTTTGATAGTTGTGTGTAACAATATCACATTGTGTTTTGCCTTGCACTTTTCTAATAGCTAACAATAATAGACATCTTCCCATAAAATTATTTTCCATCTCTTCCGTGGAACGCCTCTCATGCCTTTTGCACATTTTCTAACTAAATCGTTTCCTGTCAGTTTTGAGGGTTCTCACATATTCTAGACACGTGGCCGTT
>PVIW01004261.1:99360-138405 GCA_004026585.1 Noctilio leporinus
GATTCGGATGATCCTTCTTTGGGTCTTTGGGCCAGTCAGAGAGAGAGAGAGAGAGAGAGAGAGAGAGAGAGAGAGAGAGAGAGAGAGAGGGAGGGAGGGAGGGAGGGGGGGGGTGGGTTCGGGGAGGAGGGCAGGCAGGCAACACACCCAGAGCTGGCTGATCACTGAGAAGTGCCTCTTGATGAGACTAAGTAAGAGGACAGCTCTGTCTGAAAGCCGCCTGGAGAGTGTGTACCCACAGCGACGTGAACCAGGGTCAGAGCCGCCCCCCAGGGACAGGCGAGGGTGCGGACGGGCCGGTTGGCCTACACGTTAGGCAGAATCTTCCGTGACTGTTTAGGCTTGTCCTGTTGGCCTTGGGGACAGCGCAGGATCTGATGAGTTCAGTCTAATTTCGGCCAGATTTTGATGACATAAGGCTTGCAAAGCAGGCCCCCCTCCACACCCACGCAGGATTGAGGATTCTGCGTGAATCACGGTGAACAGCCAGAGACAGGACTCCGAGCCACGCCACCAGCTTCCCTTTGCTCCCTAGGCCAGCAAGTCACGTTATTTCTTTGGGTCTCTTTCCTCGTCCGTTAGGACTGACAGAAAACCCATTCCACAGTGACATAAGCTTTTTGTCATGTCATTGACTGTCCAGACAGACGGACAGTTTCAGGCAAGGCTCAAGGCAGCCGCCTGACCTTGTTTTCATGAGTCCCGATGCTTCCTCTCGCCATTTCTTCTATTACATCAGCTTCACCTTAAGGCTGGCATAGTAAGAATATTCTTTTTTTTTTAATTGTAAGTTTTTTCAATGTTTTCAGTTGTAGTTGACATTTTGTATCAGTTTCATGGGTGCTGCACCGTGGTCAGACCATCATATACTTGACAAGGTGATTCTCCCCAATTTTTCCAGCACCCATCTGGCCTCGTAGCTATCGCCATCGAACTGACTCTGTTCCCTGTGCTGCGCCTCACATCCCCGCGATCTGTAGCCGCCAATTTGTGCTTCTGAATCCCCTTCCCCTTTTCACCCAGCCCCCAACCCCTCTCCCTTCTAAAGAATATTCTAATTATGTATTTTTCTTCTTTGGCAATAGATGATTTTTATTTGGTCCTTAAAGCACCCATGTCTTATTTAAAGTCTAGTCATTGGAAAAGAAATGGATAAGGATGGACCCAAACAAAAGAATGGAAAACAAAGCAAAGCAGCAGATCATCACAGTCACCCCAGACTAGAAAGAGGCACTTGCGTGACCCCTCCAGGTGAGGGCACCGCAGCAATGGCCTGAGAGCAGGCTTCCTCCCTGAGCTCCATGTGGGGTTGGGGCATCGCCTCCCTGCCCCTGGGGCTGGCACCCAGCCCTGGGCCAGCTTTGGTGATGACTTCACTTTACACCCCAATGTCAGGCTGCCTTTGAGTACGCCTTTCACACCAAAGCAGCCTTGCGTGTGGTCCTGGCACCTCTGAGGTGTCTTAGTGAGTTGGGGGTGGGGGGTAACTTAGTGAACCAGGACGTCATTGCCTGTCACCCGCTCCCGTTTCCACTCTGCACACCTGCTGAGGCCTTGGAGGGACAGCAGTGTCCACTCTGTCATGGGTTTGGATGACCTGCCAGAAGACTGAGGTGTGACAGGTGCGAATGTTTCTGCGAACAGTTCCAGCCAGTCACCATCTCCCTGTGTGTTTCTCTCTGCTGATCGGGGGTGGGGGGTGGGGGGGTCCTTGCTGGAGTGGAGCACTGTTCTGCCTTTGTTTTCTTTGTTTTCCAGTAGGGCTGGGTAGTGGCGGTGCGGTGTGTGGTGACGATTTGGTTTTGGTGGCTCTGTGGATGGCCCTGTTAGGATCCTGTTCCAATACAGTTTTGGGGCCAGGCACGGCAATTTTGTTTCTTTTCAGCTTTTTTCCAGCTCATTGTCTTCCAGTCTCTTCTGCCCTACTTAAACAACCCAAACTTGACTTTGACTTTTTCCATGGAGGTTGGTGTGGGATGCAGACACCCCAGGGGATGTGGTGCCAGGAACAGGTGGCCTCCAGGCAGGGGTGGCCTCTTAATGATCCTCTTCCTCAGCAGCACATGGAGAAGCCACTGTGTCACTCCTAGGCTGAAGGGGCCTGGCCCATGGCCAGCTCTGGAGCAGCTGAGCTCCTTCACCCAACAGGTCAGGGTCTCCCTCCAGGAACCCCAAGACAGAATTCTGCCGTGACTGGGGAGTTACCACATTCCCCCGTGGCCAGGAATGTGTAGGAAGGGGGGCCTCACTGTGCACCAGGGTCTGACCTACCCTGGGCGTCTTTCTCCCTTTGGGTAACTAGCCTGCTTTCAGAAGCAAGGCATCCTGGGAGGACAGGCGTGCTCTCTTGGATCAGAGCGGCAGTGTGGGGGTTCTGGACTCAGAGAGGAGAACCCTTCTTACATGCCAGGGCTGGAGGCTGTGGGTGCAGACCTGGGTCTGCTCCCTCTGAGGGGCTGGCAGTGGGCGGTGAGCAAGAACCTGGATATCACCGGTGGTGAGTGCTGGGGGATGGGGTGGGGAAAGCTGGTGGCTTCTGGGCTTCGTAACAAGAGCCAGCCTGTATTTTGCATTTGGAACCTGCCAGCACCGCACGGTGCCCCAAAGCAGCCCCATGACGTAGGTTTATTGGAGGCTATTCCTGTCCCCGTTGCTTAAGATCTCGGCTCCTGAGACCTGAGTTAGCATCCACTGCAGGCCTCCTGGCCCGGCCTCTGCCTTGATTCCTGCCTTAGGGAGCTGCAGGATGCCGGGGGTGGGGTGGGCCATGGGGGCTGGGGAGCACTGCAGTGTAGGGACACTGTTGTCACAGCTCGTATGTAGAGGCAGGATCTCAAGCGGTGTCTTGCTGTCTCTGGGGAGGTGGGAGTGGTCCTGGGGTTGTCATGGCCATGGCAGGGTCACTTAGCGGCATCACAAGTTCAGAATCGTGTCTGAGCTGGGCCTCCATTGGCTGGGAAAAGAGGAGGTGCAGGGAGGCCCCCAGGGGTCCTGGTCATGAGTGGCTGAGGATGGCCTCTGTGGCCCCGCCTGGTGGCATCCGAGTTGCTGGACACAGGGCTTCTGCCTCAGCTGCACCATCTGTGCTGTTGCAGGCGTGCCTGGGACATCTCGCTGTTTCTCCTCCTCACCAGCATTTGTCACCAGCGTCTCCCTCCTGTGCACAAGGGCCAGTGCAGATCAGTGAAGAATGGGAACAAACAGATGATCCACAGTCTCAGCAGTTGTTTTCCCAAACAGTCAAGGGCAAAAGCAGAACGCTAAAAGGGCGGCTTAAACTCCTCTGTCACCTCAAATGAGTGTTTTTTTAAAGGCAAGCAAGCCCTGGCTGGGTGGCTCAGTTGCCTGGAATTTCATCCCATCTACCCAAAGGTTGGGGGTTCTGTTCCCCGTCTGGGCACATGTGGGACGCAACTGATAGATGTTTCTCTTTCACATCGGTGTTTCTCTCCTCTAATCAATTAGCATGTCCTCGGGTGAGGATAAAAAAGGAAAAGGAAAGCAAGCTTGGAATATATTAGGCATTATTGTTCCTCAGCTCTGACTTCATGGCAAGAAAAGTGATTGTTTCGATTAAAATGGATTTGGGACACCGTCCTTTTTGAATGAGTAAATTGAGGACAACAGCCTATGGTGATATTTTGGGCTTTGGCTCTTAAAGAGCATTGAAAATAAGTGCTCTTAAATGTCAGTTGTTCGGTGGTGGTTCTTCAGGCCTGACCCAGGCTGCATCAACTGACTCGGACCAACTCAGCCACCCCTGAAAAAATGGAAGACCTTCACTGGTGGTCTCAGGGCTGGGAAGAGCAGTTGAGGAGGTGGGTCCCTCTGGGTGCTGCCGTGTCTACCCGCCACACACCCATCTGCAAGGCCCACCAGGGACAGAGCTGGCTTGCCTCTCAGACTCAGGCTTCCACTGTCTTAGCCTTAATGTCTCCTTATTTTAATGTGGAAATAAAGCCAATCCTTCTGCCCCCTCCTCCCATCTTCTACACCCCTTTTGCAAAGTTCCTGGGTGACGTGGAAGCCTGTCGTGTGTGTTCCCATCTTCCTGTCCACCATCTGGGACAGCCCATCAGAGTGTTGACCTAACCCAAGTCTTTTGGATTAAGTTTGTATCATAAAATATTTGCCATACTGGAAGGTGGAAAGAGTAATATGTACCGCAACCTGCTTAAGGTAGAGACAGTTAATGCACTGGTTCTCTTTCTGCGTCCCCAGTCATGCCGAAACTTAGTGTGTAAACCAATATTTATTATCTTGGGTGTAGAATCGGTGGCGTGAGGGGTCTGGAGAAGCTCAGCTGGGTGGTCCTAGCTCAGGGCTGAGACGTGGCTGGGGCTGCAACCCACTGGAAGCGAGACTGGGCCTGGAGGAGCCCCTTGGAGATGGACTGCCGGACACTGGCAGGGTGGTCCACGTGGAGGTAGCTCTCCACGGTGCTGATCGACCGCACCTAGTGTGAAGGCCGCTTCTCACTGACCCCAGAGAGCTGAGTGACACCGCAGTGCCTTTTATGACCTGATCTCTCTTGTCCTACCTCATCACTTCTGCCTTATTCCTCTAGAAGCAAGTTACTGCATCCAGCCCACAACCACAGGGAGGGGGCGTTAGTCTCCATCTTTTAAAGGCAGTATCAAAGAATGTGTGACATATTTAAAGTTTTTTTATTGATTGATTTTAGAGGACCACCAGGGCCAAGCTCGTCTGGGTGGACTGTATCCGTACCATGCTTACTGTGACAAGTACTGCTTCACAGATGGGCCCTTGAATCCTCAGTGTCACTGTGAGGCGGTGAGGGTGTGTTACGCCCATTTTATAGACGTGGAGACTGAGGCACCTTAAAGCCATTAAGTCATGAAGTGCCTGGAGCTGGCAGTTAATACCGACAATCAGCACCATGGAGAGCGCTGCACTTGCGCTCCTACACTAGATTGGCAGGAGGAAGTGAAGAAAGAAGGTTATAATACAGGAGCCAAATGAGAGGTCAGACTGGTCTGTAAGAAAACCAAATGATGGAGTGAAAGGTATGAAGCAGTAATGCTTAGGATAATAAATGGGACATTTGGAAACATGCATTATACCCACTTGGGAAAAGATTTGGCTACCTCTAGGAAATTTGAAGGGGTATGCACTCTGTCCCCCAAGAATTCTGATCTTTGCTAAGTATTCTTGGCAATCTGGCTCTTGGTTACATAGAGGCATACACAGGTGTTCCTAACAGCCTTGGTTGTAGCATTGAGAAAGCGGAAACCATTTAAACATACAGCCATGGAAACAGGCAGCGTTATATTCCTACAATAAAATAACACCCAGAGGTGAAAAGGTGTGAACTACAGCTGTGTTTTTTCTTACATGCATAAACCTCACAAAGATAATGTGAGGCAAAAGGGCACATTTCAGAAAAAATACAATTTGATATCATTGACACGTACAAAAATAATAGTTGGGGGTAAATGTACAAACGCTAAATTATAAACAGCAAGCTGCAATGGTGGTTACCTGTGTGTGGACGAGGGGTAAAATCAGAGGGGAGCTTCAACATCTTGGTGATTGTGATAGTTTAAAATATGTCTAAGCCCTGGCTGGTAGCGCAATGGATAAGGCCCCGGCCTGCGAACCCAAAGGTTGCTGGTTCGATTCCCAGCCAGGGCACATAACCAGGTTGCAAGCCAGGTCTGTAGCTGGAGGCAGGTGAAAGGCAACCATAAATTAATGCTTCTCTTCCCTTCTTCCTCTCTCTCTGCCCTTCTTTGAAAATAATAAATAAAACCTTAAAAAAAAAACCCCAAAACATCTAAACTTGTAAGAACTTGTATGACTTGACAGTTGTCAAGAAGCAAAATCTCAGTGGCTTGAGAAAATGCTCCAGAGGATGACAGTTTTGCACCTTATTTTACCCCCAGAATCAAAGGAGAGGTGGAAAAGGGTGACATGAAACCTATTGGTGATAGATTAGGGAGGCGGGAGAAAGCAAAGCAGGGAAATATGAGGGATTGGATAGAAGGTAAAATGATAAACACATACTTCTTTCAGTGGGTGGGTACGGGATCGTTAACGGTGAATATTTCCAGCACGCAGAGATGGTATGTGGGGCACAAGATAACAGTGAGGGGCTCCGTGGTCTGTGCTGTGATGGGAGATTGTGCCCTGAGGGGTCTGGAGAAAGGAAATTACCCTGCGAAAGGACAGCCAGTCACTTTCTTATGTCTGCACTGGGCCAGCTTCGGGTGTCTTGGAACTCCTCCAAATGTCCTCGTTAAAACCACTGCTAGAAATGCTTGTCCCGGGAAATGGGAGGGACAGTGGCGGTAGGGAAGTGGCAGCCCAGAGTCCTTTGCCTGCCAGTGCCCAAAGCACGCACGGCCCTGTTGCCTTGTCCCCAACAATCAATGGCACCATCCCTGTGACATGGGGACAGGTGACTGCGAGCTTCCCCACAGGCACAGCTGGCTGTGCCTTTTGGTTCCTGGGACGTGGCACATGAATCCCCAGTGTTTTGAAAGGAGCCCGATTCCTCCATAACTATTCTGTCTTCAGCAGGATGGGAGGCGGGAGAAGAGGCCCCGGGGTGGAATATTTAAGACCAGGAAGTACCCCCTTCTTCTTGTGCTAGGCCAGGCTGCCTGCTCATCGCTGGCCCCTCCCCCACGACCCCTGCTCCAGCCCTGGCCTGACCTTGAAGCCCTGTGTCTCAGGTTGGCACTTGCAAAGCCCTGTGTCCGAGAGGCAGGGTGGGCTGTGAAGCAGGCAGAGAGCATGAGGGGCCCCTGCCCTTTCCCTTTCTCCTCTGTCCTCCGCAGGCACACCCTCAGGTCTGAAAACGTCCCCAGATGCTGGTTCTGTCAACCAGCGGGGTCAGGCTTTGTGGTGGGAGAATGAATATTCATGAGGCTTTGAGGTGCTTCATTGAAATGCAGGGGGGCGTCTCCTTCCAGAATGAAACAAACTCAGGCCACCCCTTCGTTGGCCCAGTGCAGGGTTCTTCAGGCAGCACTTGGGCGAAGAATGGCTAAAGCCGCATTTTAGCGATTTGTTTTCCGTTAATTCCCTGTTATCTCACTACAATTATCATCGGTTCACTTTCACAAAGCCTGTGTCAGTTCTGAAACCCAAGTAATTTCCTCTTTTAATTCTGTTTTATTCCAGAAAGCGTTCATCCCCAGGAGGCCTTCCCAGACGGTCCCAAACCTGTCATCCTTGGTAAGAAATACGAGTGGGGTTTTGCCTCTGATGTGTGCGGGGTGGGATTGTTTTTCTGGAGGGACAGGGCCCTTCAGGTGGGACAGGGCTGTGTATGTGTAATTCGGCACTTGTCTGAGCACAGGGGGCCTGAAGCTGGGCTGGGTTCATAGCCAAAGACCCTGTGCTCTGGCTTACTGCTGGGTGCCCCATCACCCCCAGGACACTGCTGGGTGTCCCACTGCCCCCAGGGTGACAGCAGTGACACACCCCACCCCCTCCTTGTTAGCCTCATACTCACATAAAGCAGCATCCTCCCTGAATTCATTTATTTGTGCCATCCCTGCCCAGGTTCCTATAATAAACAGATACACATCACTGGCAGTAGTTGCCATTCGAAACCTTTCACTGTCAAATCTGGGTGGCGTTAGCAGTGTGGCCGGAAGCCCACCACTGAGAAAGAACCGGGACCCTGAGCGGAAGACCCTAACTTTGGTTAAAAAGCGCTTTCCTGAGCTTCTCACGGGCGAGGGGTGGCCCCATGTTGCTGTCACCATGTGGTGAAGCTGCCTGGTGACCCCGATCACACTGACCCACCATTGGCATTGGGCTGTTTCCTGCCCTAAGGGGCTATAGATTTGCACCCGTCTTCATCTGCAGCAGAGGCCGGTTGGGAAGATTTGAGGAGGTGGGTTCTGGACCGCAGATGAGCGGGCGCTCCTCTTCTTGGGCCAGAGACACCCCGCTGGTGGTTGTAGGCAAGCTGGCGTATAGACTGTGGTGTTTGTGAAGAGGCGAGGTGGCCAAGCCAGGCACGACCACGTCCTGATGCCTGGAGCAGGTCGGAGCTTCTGGCAGGCTCTGGGCGTTCTGATGCACGGGGGACAAGGAGCAGCTGTGGGCCGGGTCGGGGAGCAGTACCTTCTCTCTTTCCCTCGCTAATTCTGCATCTGTGCTGCTCCAGGTGGCCACCCAGAATCCTTCCCGTGTGCTTGGGTGGGACCCCCGCCATCGAGCTGGGCAGTGGTCTTGTCACAGGTGTCCTGGGCGGGTTCTGTGGTGGCTTTGGGGGATGGGCGCGCGTTCCTGAGGCTGATGTTGAACCATCAGCCCCACCTGGAAGGGAGGGTTCACAGGCACCGCGTGACTTTCGATGAGTTTAGGCGTAAGAATGAAGGAGTATTTTTCAGTTGTCAGTTTTCAACGTTCGTGAATTTACTTTCATGCTCTCAAGAAGGCTTTTCCGTCCCATCTGATTTTCTGTTTTGAGTCGGAAACGTTTCTCTGCCTTAAGTGCACCAGCCATCCCCGGCTGTGAGAGTGCTCAGGAATTCTGGGGGATTCAGGGAAGGGAGGGGACTTTGCCCTTACGTGGCAGCCAGGCTGGCTGGCGAGGGAGCTGTCCCCTCACCCTTCCGGATGACAATGCACTTCTGACCTCCTGGGAGTCCGGGCCCAACCCACCACCCCAGTCAGCACCCTCTAAGGTCTGTTCCCCAGGAAGCTGGCTTCTTGACCTTGTTCTGAAGGAAACTGAGGTTGTCGGTGCATTCTGATGCCGCCACAGGGCAGGTCTGTGGTGCCTTTAAGGTCTAAGGTTTTTTTTTATTACATTCTGAGCCCAGAAGAGACCTAGTGGGATTGTTACGTATCCTGGAATACTATGAAGGCAGCGGAATCAGTTGCTGTAGACGAGGCATCTGGCTGTCTTCCTGATAGTGCTCACCCATCCGCCTTGCCCAGCGGTCGTCACGGATGTGGTGACACTTGTCATGATTCTGTACAGCTTCCCCAAGGAAAAGCATGTGGCTTCCAAGAGAGAGAAGGAGCAACAAGATGGGTGTTTTCCTTTCAAAAAAATTATTTTTTTAGAGAGAGGGGAAGGGAGGGAGAACGGAAGAGAAACAGCAATCGGTTGTCCCTCCTCTGCGCCCCTGACTGGGGATGGAACCCACAACCCAGCACGTGCCCTGACCGGGAATCGAACCTGTGACCTTTCAGTTTGCAGGACGATGCTCATCCCATTGAACCACACCGGTCAGGGCTGGTGGGTATTTTTCCACGTCACTTATCCTGGGAGGAGAGGAGAGACCTGGGTTTATTTGCTTTGAACTGCAAACGGAGCTTTTGGTAACTGGGGGGCACTGACACCCACAGTCTCCCACCCCGATGTCCTTCTTAGGGTGGGTGCAGGCATGACCAGCAGTGGCTGTGGGGCCAATTCCTCTTGAGAGTCTGTGCCTTCCAGCCCGACTGCTGATTTCTTCATGGGGTTGTGTCCCTGTTTGTCAGCCACCCTGCTCAGGATCCGGTGCAGGGCCTGTGCAGACAGCATGCAGTACGTCCGTGATCACCCGTGCGCCGGTGACGTACACTTGCGGAAGGTTGTGTGTCTCATCTGTAAAGTAGGCACTCGTGACTTTCTGGGGATTGTTCATGAGAATGAAGCACGCTGTGAGTGGGGTGTGCGTAGCCCACCATAGCTCCCCCCAAATCATTACGTTTTCTTCTGCAGAGAAGGAAAAGAAAGGGTAGTAGTTGGCCATTGTGATTTTCTTCTAGTCTCGGTGTGTGTGTTTTCAAATGCTTGACCAGGCCTGCACTGACACCCAACTTTGTTTTCGAAGTTGAATGTTAGAATAGAAAAAAAAACCTCACCAACACCCTTTTTCTAGAAAGATGAAAAATGTGTGAAGAAAATAGCTCTGTGAGCTGCTACTAGGCTGAGCCCAACACCATTAGTGTGATTAAATGGAAGGAAGTTACCTGCTTCTGGATGAAATTTTTCATTAACGATGTTCAGGTCTAATTAATTATAGCTCCTTCTAATTAATGACCTGAGTGTCTAAGCTGGTATTCTCAAACCGGGTTCTGTGGAGTCAGTCCCAGGAGGTGTCTGTGAGAACAGGAATCCGCGTTGAGCTCAGGCCGGGACGCACTGCCTATTCCGAGAGCCCCAGCGTGCCCCGTCAGAGGCCTTGAGAAGTCCTGCAAGGAACTAAATTAACTCACCCTTTTCCAAACTGGTTCGTAAAACTTTTTTTATTCATTGAGTGGAGAGAGAGAGAGAAACAGCGATCTGTTGTCTCACTGCTGATGCCCTGTTCAGGGGTGGAACCCGCGAGTGTGGTGTAGCAGGACGGGGTGCCCGCCGACTGTGCCGCCCAGCCCAGGGCCCAAGGTGATGTTGACCGCGTGTGCTCCTGGGTGTGCAAGGAGAAGCGGACTAAAGGCAGGACGATTCTTACACCGTAGCTTGTGCTGGGGCTGGTGGCTGGTGGCTGAGCAGCACATGTGACAGCCGTTCCAGAGCGCTGCTGCTGGGGTCTCCTTGGGGCAGAGTGCCCTGCGGCTGGTGGGTCCGGGCTCTCTGGGGTTGCCACAGACTCCAGTCACTGAATGTCCTCTAGTCACTTGACGCATTTGGAGGGGAAATGGTGATGGCAGGGGAGGACCCCCAGACAGCCCTGCTTTGCTTCTTTGGAGCCCCATGTGCGCTCCCCTCACCCCGAGCCCCACTCCTGGGACATGGATTGTGGATTCTGGTCTCTCTTCTCTCCTGTTGTCTAGATGTCACTGTCACTGGGCTGTGTCCCCTTGGTGGCTGGCCCTGGGTAGGGGCAGCTGCTTTCTGGTGTTTTGAGCAGGAAAGAGAGAGAGAGAGAGAGTGTGTGTGCATGCGTGTTGGTGTGTGAGAGTCTGTGAGTGTGTGTACACACATGAGAGTGTGTCTGAGGGGTGTGATTTGTATTTGAGTCTGTGAGTGCATGTGTGTGTTTATGTATGTGCGTGTAGGAGAAGCTGGCAGGCCCCTATTTCTGGAAGCTGGGCTAACAAAGCAATCCCAGCATGCCAGTCCTCCCCAGTGGCCTTGACCCCAGGGCGCACCAGGAAGCCTGACTCACAGAAATTAGGGCAGTGTCCTCTGGCTGGGTAGCTCAGTTAGAGCATTGCACCGAAGCACCAAGGTTGTGGGTTCGACCCCTGGTCAGGGCACATACAAGAATCAGCCAATGGTGCAGCAGTGAGCAGAACAATGCATGTATACGATTCTCTCTCTCCCTCGTCCTCTCTATGAATGAACGAAAGAAAGTAGACAGTGTTCGTAGTATCTCGGCAGCAGGCAGAGCCCCTGGCTCTAGGTGGAATCTTCAGAAAAACCCGAAAGACGAGGCCGTGCCTGCGCTGTGGTGGCTTCTCTGGCCTCCTCCCAGCTGTGCCACTCCCCTCCAGGACAAGCCACAGGTCCCATGACCAGTGCACACATGGACAGGGGTGGCCAGTGGGGCCGCGAGCCTTGGTGATTCATCCTTCCGAAGCTGGGGTTGTGCATTGTGTATATGACCAGCAATATAGGCTGTACCATTTTCCAAGTGAGCTTTTTAACTCAAGTACAACATAGACAAGTACAAAAATCCCTAGTGTTTGTTACTATGAATTTCCTCAAAGGGAACACAACCAGATGAAGAAGTAAAATATCACTGGAATCCCAGATGCCTTCCTCCTGACCTTCCATACCCAGGATCCTGTCACCTTTTGGATTTTTTATAAATGAATTTCTCCAGTGTGTACTCTCCTGGGGTAGCTTCTTTCACTCAGTGACAGCATTCACGGGTGTTGAGTGTGACAGCAGCTCATTGTCACTGTTACATCATTTGACATTGAAGCAATAAGCACACAGGGATTGATCCATTCTGCTTTGGAGGGGAATGAGGCTGCGGGAACCTTCTTACACGGTTGGTGCACACAGGTCCGAGTTTCTGTTGAGTGTATGTATGTCAGGACAGAATGGAAGGATCCTAGGTGTGGGTGTGTTGGTACTCGAGTGAACACAACCAATCGGCTTTCTGAAGTGATCCTAACAAATTCCAGTCCATCTACAGGTGTAAAGGTTCCATCCTTGCTAATGCTTGGGTGGTGTCAGTTATGTTAATGTCATTCTGTAGGACCTGCAGATGGGGTCTCTGATTTTAAGGCGCATTTCACTGAAGACTAATGATGTTCAGTATCCTTTTGGGATAATTTTATTGTCTTTTTGGATGTCGCCTTTTGCTCATTTTTTTTTTTTTTAAAGATTTTATTTCATTATTTTTAGAAAGAGGGGAAGGGAGAGAGGCAGAGAGGGAGGGAGACATCAATGTATGGTTGCGTTTCACCTGCTTCCAGCCACAGACCTGACTGGAGACCTGGTTTGCAACCTGGTTATGTGCCCTGGCTGGGGAATCGAACCTGCGACCTTTGGGTTCGCAGGCTGGTTCCTAATCCACTGTGCTACCAGCCAGGGCCTTTTGCTCATTTTTTTATGTCAGGTTTTCTTTGTGCTTGGTTCGATTTCTTTATATATTTGGTACCCAAGACCTTGGTTTGATGGACGTGTTACCAATATTTTCTCACCTTTTTTCTCGTTTTGAGATGTATCTTTTGATAAAGAGAAGCCCAGCTTATGAATCTTGCCTTTAAAGTAATTGCGTTTGGTGCCCTGTTTAGGAAATGTATTCATAGCCCAAGAAAACATTCTCCTGGTTTAGCTTCTAGAAACTTTATTGCTTGAACTGTCACTTTTAGATCTACAGTCCACATAGTGTAGATATTTTTATGGATGGTATCAGGTGTGTCAAGACTCATTTTTCTTTTCTTTTAATTTAATTAATTTTTTCCCACATATCCGCCATACCCTCTTTCACCTCTAACCCACCCACCTCCCCCTGCAATCACCACACTGTTGGCTGTGTCCCTGAGTTCCTTCTCTCCTTTTTCCTTCTTTGCTCAATCCCTCCACCCCACCCCCCACCCAGAGCTGTCAATCTGCTCTCCATCTATGAGTCTGTCTCTGTTTTGCTTATTAGCTCAGTTTGTTGATAAGATTCACATAATGAGTGAAACCATATGGTACTTGTCTTTCTCATGACTGGCTTATTTCACTTAACATAATGTTCTCCATGTCCATCCATGAGGTTGGAAAGGGTAAAATTTTCTCCTTTTTTTATGGCCAAGTAGAATTCCATGGTGTAAATGTGCCATAGCTGTTTTACCCACTCACCGGCCGATGGGCACTGGGGCTGCTTCCACATCTTGGCTATTGTAAATAACCCTGCAATGAACATAGGGGTGCACATATTCTCTCGAATTGGTGTTTTGGATTTCTTCAGATAAATGCTCAGAAGTGGGATCATTGGGTCATAAGGCAATTTTATTTTTAATTTTTGGAGGCAACTCCGTACTGCTGTCAATGGGTATGTAGTTGACCCAGTGCTGTTTATTTCCAGTCTGATTTCTATACTGACAGTCTGATTCCATTTTTGATGTTGGTTGCGTGCACGTTTCAGACCCCTCCTCCTGTCTTCCCTTCGGCCCCACCGCGGGCAGGCTGATAGATAAGGAAGCCACATGCTTGCGTGACACAGGCAAATTCAAATGACACAGATTGAACCACTACGTGCAAATCCTTCCAGGCCTTACCTGGTAACTGCTTGGGCTCTCTTGCACTGACCTTAAGCCATCGGGGGCATTTTG
The DNA here is from genome assembly GCA_004026585.1 of Noctilio leporinus. NCBI lineage: Eukaryota > Metazoa > Chordata > Mammalia > Chiroptera > Noctilionidae > Noctilio > Noctilio leporinus. Next base: position 113,056 of record PVIW01004261.1, read on the forward strand.
GGCCAGCTTTTATGCCTGCCCTATTCTCCCAATAAAGATCCACAGGTGAGTCATGAAAGTCTTCCTGCCTTTTCATACGTGTGCGGTATCTCCTGCCTCTTCGTACATCTGAGCCACCTTCGGGTGAGAGGCAGATCCCCTCTGTGGCGTGAGCGTCACGATGTCACTTTTCCATAAATCGGATCACTGGATGTGCATGAGTCTTGGTTTGGTTCCGTGGGCCCGTTTGTGCATCCTGGCCTCACACCACTGCACCATAATTGCCGTGACCTTATCTGGAGTGCCTGCTTCTGCTGGGTGCGTGCCCTTCCAGTGTGTTCCTTTTTCAGGTTGTCCTGCAGCGTCTGGCCCTTTGCAATTCCATGTGAGATTTGGGATCATTCTGCCCATTTCCCTGCATACATGTTACCCGCCGAGATTTTGATGTGAATCCTGTGAGTTAGAAATTCATTAGAAGGAAGGTGATATCTTTATAATGTTAGCTCTTCCAACCCATGAAGAGGAAATTTCTGTCTCTTTGGGTCTCAATTTCTCTTGATAACGTTTATAGTTTTGTATCCATGACATCCTTTGTCAGATTTCTTCCAAGGTATTGGGTATTGTTTTGGTTTTCTGTTTTGGTTGCAATTGTGAGGGGTATTTCTTTTAATTCTGGGTTATAATTGCTTTTTATGGGTAGATATAAGCATGATTATTTCCTATATATTTCTCTAATGGCCAGCAACTTTGTTAAGTTCAGTTATTAATTGTAATAGTTTATTGGTAGGTTCTACATTTTCTAGATGCATTATCATGTGGACTATGAATAATGAGAGTGTTCTTTTTTCCTTTTTGCATTGATTGCAAACCTCAGTTTAATGATTCTCTTCTTAGGGGAATATCCTTATCTTAGGGGAAAATTCAGTATTTTATTTTGATTTATGCTGGGTGTGAATATTCTAGAGGGAGGGAGAAAGAGAGGGTGAGAAACATCAATATAAGAGAGATGTTGATTGGTTGCCTGTTGCATGTGCCCTGACCAGGAATCGAACCCACAGCCTTTCAGTTTTGCAGGATGACACCCAACCTACAGAGCCACACCAGCCAGGGTGTGAATATTCTTGTTAAGAGCCAGAAAGTTCCCTTTTCATCTGTAGTTTGCTACAGGTTTTTAACATATGTGGGTGTTGAATTGTATTGAATTTTTTCTGCATCTAATGAAATAATCAGAATATTTTCTCTTTATTTCATTAATGTGTTGAATTATATGATTGATATTTAAAAATTAAGGGAACCAAGGTTGCTGGTTCGATTCCCAGCCAGAGCACACATAACCAGGTTGCAAGCCAGGTCTCCAGCCAGGTCCGTGGCTGGAGGCAGGTGAAAAGCAACCATACATTGATGTTTCTCTCCCTCTCTGCCTCTCTCCTTTCCCCTTTCTCTAAAATGTAATAAAGAAAATCTTTAAAAATGAAATAAAATTAAATTAAAAAAAAAAGGAACTTTGCATACCTGAACTAAACCCAACTGGGTTGTGATATGATGGAATTTTTATGTATAAAACTTACTGGATTTGGTGATTTTTTAAAAATATTTTATTTTTAGAGAGAGGGAAAGGGAGAGAGGCAGAGAAGAGAAATGTCAATGTATAGTTGCCTTTTACCTGCCTCCAGCTACGGACCTGGCTGGAGACCTGGCTTGCAACCTGGTTATGTGCCCTGGCTGGGAATTGAACCAGCAACCTTTGGGTTCGCAGGCTGGTGCTCAATCCACTGAGCCACCAGCCAGGGCTGAATTTGATTGATCATTTTTAATAGGTCCTTTGCCACTATGATTAAAATAGACTTGCCTGCAATTTTATTTTCATTTAATGTCGAGGTCTGGTTTTGGTGTCAAGGTAATGGTTGCCATTTAAAGTGAAGTGGGGAGTGTGTCCTCTTTTTATTTTCCCTGGAAGGTTTGGGGTAAAATTGGCATTAGTTTTTCATTTGTTTGCTTTTGATGTTTGGAATAATTCAAATGGGAAGCCACTGAGGTCAGAAGTTATTTGAAAAGAAGGTTTTTAATTAGAGATTTAATTTCTTTAGTAGATACAGAACATTTGGATTTTAAAATTTCTTCTAATGTCAGTTTTGCTAAATTGTATTTCAGTAATTTCATTTCATAAAAATTATCACAATTATTAGTGTTAAATTCATAATATCCATTGTTATCTTTTACAAGTAATAACCACCTTTTCGTTTCTGATATTGTTATTTGGAGTTTAATTTGACCTTCTTTTCAAAATATTTGGGAGTAAGTGGCTATCTGGATCATTTATTTTCCCAGCCTTTCTTGTCTTCTAATAAAGGAATTTAAGGTTATAAATTTCATTGTAAGTCTGCTTTACCTGTAATAGACTTTATAAAAATTGTGGTAAAAAACATAAAATTTACCATCTTATTTTTTTTAAGACTTTATTTATTATTTTTAGAGAGAAGGGAAGGGAGAGAGGTAGAGAAGGAGAGAGACATCAGTGCATAGTTGCCTTTCACCTCCCTCCAGCCATGGACCTGGCTGGAGACCTGGCTTGCAACCTGGTGATGTGCCCTGGCTGGGGATCGAACCAGCGACCTTTGGGTTCACAGGCTGGGGCCAATCCACTGAGCCACCAGCCAGGGTGCCCCATCTTATTTTTGAGTGTGCACTTCAACAGTGTTAACTAGATTCACATCATTGGGAAACTAATCTCCAGGAATTTTCATCTTGCAAATCTGAAACTCTGCTCCAATTAATCAGCTCCCCCTCCCCCAGCCCCTGCAGCCACCATTCTGTTTTTTGTCTCTGGATTTGCTACCGCATGAAGTGGGACCGCACGGTATTCATCTCCTTGTGACTAGTTTGTTTCACGTTGCATAGTGTCCTCCGGGTTATTGTGCTGTAGCATAGGAAAGACTGTTTTTCCTTTTCAAGCCTGAGTAATACTCCATCGAAGGGATCTGCCCCTTTCTACATCCACTCATGCATTGCTGGACACGCAGGTCGCTTCCACCTTTTTGCTGTTGTGAATAATGCTGCTGTGTAATGGGTTAGCAATGCCATTTTCTTTCTTTTTAAGAAGATCTTATTTATTATTTTTAGAGAGAGAGGGGAAGGGAGAGAGGCAGAGAGGGAGAGAGACATCAATGTATGGTTTCCTTTCACCTGCCTCCAGCTACGGACTTGGCTGGAGACCTGGCTTGCAACTTGGTTATGTGCCTTGGCTGGGAATCGAGCCAGTGACCTTTGGGTTCGTAGGCTGGCACCTTATCCACTGTGCCACCAGCCAGGGCTATTTTCTGATTTATATTTTCATTATTAAGAAGTTCAAAAAGTATTTAATTTTGATAATTATGTTCTTCTTTATATCTTCTGGATGACTCTATAGAGTGGTTAATTTCCAAAGGTCTACCTGTTTTCAAGTTGCTTTTTGTTATTTATTTCTAGTTTCATTATGCTGCCATGGAAACATATTTTATTGTGATCTTTGTAACATTTTGAGATCTTTTTCGACATGCTTTAGACATTCCCGTCCCATGATTGATTTTCACAAAAAATCCTCATGCACTTAGGTGGAGCTCCTTGGTGCAGTAATCTATGTATGTTAAAGAGGAAAATTTTGGTAACTGTGGTATTTAAATCTTCTATTTCTATTCTGACTTTTGCCTGCTTATTATACCATTTACTGAAAGAAGTGTGTTAAATTAGTCCCTTGTGATTATAAATGTCTTTTTATAGTGTTGCAAATTTTCTGTTCCACTGTGATTATAAATGTCTTTTTATAATTCTGTCAATTCTTTTTAAGTTTTGAGAGTATATACCTAAATACATATACATTTAAGATTTAAATTTAGAATCCTTTCCTAGCCAGTGGCCCCCCTTCTTTTTTTTGGTTTAAAATTTTTTAACATATTTATTTTATCATTTATGTTTTTACTTTTTTCCATCACCATTTATCCCCATACCCTCCTTTACCTCCACCAACCCCCTCTCCCCATTCACCTACCGCACTGTTGTCCGGGTCCATGAGTTCTTTCTCTCTCTCCCATAGTTTTGTTCAAATTCCTGCTTTTTTAAAGGACTGATACTTTTCCTAAAGTCTACTTCATCTAATTATCCATATAACTCACCAGCTTTCTGTATAATTTTTTTTTTTTTTTTTTTTTTTTACTTTAGAATAGTTGGAGACTTACAGGGAAGTTGAAAAGGTGTTAAAGGCCGTGGCTGGTGGCACAGTGGGTAAGGCGCCAGCCTGCAAACCCAAAGGTCACTGGTTCGATTCCCAGCCAGGGCACATAACCAGGTTGCAAGCCAGGTCTCCAGCCAGGTCTATAGCTGGAGGCAGGTGAAAGGCAGCCATGCGTTGATGTCTCTCTCCCTCTCTTCTTCTCTTCCTTCTCTCTCTCTAAAAATAATAAATGAAATCTTAAAAAAGAAAGAAAGAAAGAAAGAAAAGGTATTAGAGAAGGTTCCCATGTGCTATGTCTGGCATGTGTGTTGGGGGTCATGAACCAGGATCAATAACCTGTTACCAACTGCAGCCTGTACGTCATTCAGATCTTCGTTTTTACAGGATGTCCTTTTCCTCTTCCAGGACTCCATTTAAGACTCCACATTGAATTTAACCTTTATGTCTCTTTTAGGTGCTTTTAGATTTGATAGCTTCTTGGACTTGGTTTGTTTTTGATGACCTTGGTGGTTTAGGGGAGTCCGCAGGCATTTTATAGGATAGCATTCTCTTTAGGTTTGTCTGATGTTTTTCTCCCGGTGAGACAGGATATGGACTTTGGTCAGTCAACTGCAGAGGGAGAGAAAGTGCCGTTCTCATAAAATCAAGGTTACCCAGCATCGCTGTGCTGTTAGTCCTCCAGCCCATGAGGGTAAGAGGGCCGTAACTATCGAATTCTTTGGAATTTTGCACAGATTTGCATCTTCTTCCTTATTTATTCATCGACAATGTGGGTGCGGAGGAGCGGCGTCAGGTGTCATGCGGCTCAAACTGAAACATGTGGAGTTGGATGGAGCAAAAGGAAAAGGGTTCATGGCCAGTTGAATGATACATTCGTGACTGGCTGTTCGTGGCTGAGCTGGGAAGACGGTCAGAACAGGGACCAGAGTCACCAGGTTCAACTCTGTTCAATCCCTACAAACTTCCATCCATGTGATCGTTGATCATTTCCTCCTCTTATTTTCTCTCTCAGGAATTCCCATGTAGCCAACCTCAGTCTGTCTCTCTCTTCTTTTACAGCTTCCTGTCCCCTTTTCTTTCCGCTCTGCTTCCTGGGGTGCTTCTGACTTTGTCTTTAGATTTCTGTCACTGAATTCTTACTCGGTCTTCTACTTTCACTTTCCAAGAGCTTTTTTGATTCTTTCACCATTTCTTTCCTGTAGCATTTTGTGTTTGGATTTTGGGAGCATTATCTCCTTATAGTTGTTCGATGGTATTACTTACTCTATTGTTGATTTTGGATACTTTGTCTTGTTCCCTCCTGTTTCCTGGCACTTATCTGGATTCTCCACTTCCTGTTGAGGCCTCCCTCCCCAGCCTGCAGTCCTTAGGAGGGAAGCCCAGAAAGTGGGCCGGAATCCCTGTTTGCAACTGGGGCCACCATCTCTTCCCTGGGCACATGCAGACCAACCACCCTGGGGGTCTGCCCCAGCCAGTTGGGTCAAGATCTCTTGGAGTGGCGTGTGCGTATTGTAGCTCCATACAGAGATGTTGGTAGAGATGTGTAGAGGGAGACACAGGTTTTAATTCCACTATTCGTGGGCAGCCTGAGTGGAGAACCATGGATGTGGCCTGGATAAGGGTGTGTGGGTTCTCTGGAGAGCTGGTGGGATTAATCACCAAGCGCTGAAACCAGTCTCGTGCTTTTTACCGCACTGGGGGCCCCGGACATGCAGCAGCTGTAGGGTTTTCTGTCTTTCTGCATCTTTGGCACATTGTAGGGTGGGGAGGAGTCATATATACCTTTCGGGGCTGTTGAGTGAATGGAGAGTCAGGGACCTAGGGGCAGGAAAGGGAAGCTCACATCCCGGGGCAGGGGCAGTCCTTCTGCTACAGGTGTCTTTACACCTTCACTGGAAATGTGGGAAGCAAGCCCGTGCGACAGCTGTGGGGAGAGGGACCGGAAGGGGCCATCTGAAGGCAGATGGAGCAGGACCTGTGAGGCCGGAACCAGGAGTCCAGGAGTGGTGGGAGGTGGTATCGCAGTATCAGTGCAGCTGTGTCAGTAGCAGGAAGATGTGCAGCTTGAAAGGGAAACCCCCACAGGTTGTCATCTTGCTTGCAGTCTTGCTGACCAAAACTCTGCTGTCGATCCAATGAACCAGTTCTCGCTTCTGTGCGTGTCATCCCCACCCTTTAGAAGTTCTTAGGATTTTCTCTTAGTCTTGCCTTAAAGTTCACCATCATCCTGGCTGGTACAGCTTAGTCGGTTGGAGCATTGTTCTGTAAATTGAAGGGTTGCTGGTTCGATTCCCAGTCAGGGCACATGCCTGGGTTGCGGGTCAGGTCCCCAGTTGGGGGTGCACACAAGGGGCAACCACACACTGACGTTTCCCTCTCTCGTTCTCCTCCCTTCTCCTCTCTCTAAAAATAAATAAATAATATCTCTTTAAAAAGTAATTACAATCTTAACAAAATAAAAATGAATAGGATCTTTAAAAAAAAGAACAAGAGGAGACGTAAGTACAGTAGCGCCATGACTCAAAGCTGACCCTTGCTGCAGTTTTCACACATTCCTTCCAAGCTCTGTCAGTTTGCGTGTGGCTGAATTATAGCAGTGCGCTTTATCTGACCCCCTCTTCGGAAAGATGTTAATCACTGAGTAACGACTCCAGGGTGTGCTCACCTTAGCTTCACAAGGTCCTGCTGTTGGAGGTTGGTGTAGGCTTCACATCTGGTCCGTTTCACGGCCATGTTGCACGAAGAATCACGCCCCTTGCTTGGGCTGCAGGCCGTGCGGGACAGTGGTTCCAGGAGATTGATTATTTTCCTTCAGTGTTCATGGTTTTCTGTGATCGTGAAGCAAGGTCCTTGTTCCCAAACTTTCGCCTGGTTCCTGCTGCCGATTACCCCCCTCCTCCTCCGGGTTGGCTGAAACCCAAACTGTGCATAGTCCCAGCGACTAAATTATATAGAAAAGGAACCGGAGATTATTGTCTTTGCCACCTGCGAGGTTAAACTGGGGAGCACGACCGGGCTGGGCGACAGCTGGCCTGAGTCCGTATCGCACACGGGTGGTGCTGTTTCCCCAGCCTGGATTGGGGTGGGGGACACTGAATTCCTAGCTGTCACTTCGGTTTGCTGCGCCGGCCAATGTCATTGTCCCTGCAGAAGGACAGGAGGTTTTAGAGTGAAGAAGCTGCTGTTCTTCACTGTCGTGCTGAGCCTTTAGTGCCGCCCCTTGTTGGTGCCGGAGACGGTGGGCCCTGGGCCAGGGGCTGCGTTTCCTGCCGATCCACGTGCTGTCCTAGAAGGAATGGCATCTGGGCATCAGAATTGCTTTCCAGCTGGCCTCGCGTGAGGGGTTCACCTTTGCTTTCACGGATCAGAAGCAGAGGACCTCGGCGTGTCCCCAGGCAAGGCCAGGCCTCTGGCCACCTGAACATCAGGACCCCAGATGGACACCAAGTTTAAAACTTTAAAAAAAATTGTATTTGTTGAAAACAATACATCTATGGATGTTATTGAGATAACATGGATTCATATCCTATAAATATCACTTGTACACTTTATAATACGACGTCCAGGTACTGTTCTCCTCCCGTTTTATGTTTACCCTCCTGACGGCCCCACCATGCCCCTCCCCGTCTGGTCACCACCGTCCTGTTGTGGACAGTGTTTGTGAGCTTTTTTTCATCTGCTTTGTTGGTTCATTTGTTACTTTTGTTGTTGTTTGACCGCCACCTATGAATGAAATCATAAGTAAGGCAGATTTCTGCCTTACTTCACCGAGCAGAGCACCCTCAGGGTGCTCCCACCTTGTCGTGGGTGCAGGGTTCCAGCTTCCTTATGGCTGAGTTGCAACCCACTTCGTGTTCCACACCCTCTTCTTCCGTCACCTGTCCAGGGACCCTTAGGTTGGGAAACAGAGTTTTAAAGGGTATTGGAAAGAGGGCCTAAAAGTGAATATATCTGTAGGGAAACATCAAGACATTTATTGTACAAAAATAGGATATGGCCTGGCTGGTGTGCCTCAGTGGATTGAGTGCTGCCCTGCTAACCAGAGGGTTGCAGGTTCAATTCCCAGTCAGGGCACTTGCCTGGGTTGTGGGCCAGGTCCCTATTTGGGGCCATGAGAGAGACAACCACACATTGATGTTTCTCTCCCTCTGTTTCTTCCTCCCTACCCCTCTCTCTAAAAGTAAATAAGTAAAATTAAAAAAAAAAAAAAAAAAAAGGATACAATCCATGTGTTCTATAGGGGAATAATTAGATTATGTCCATTGGGCCAGGAAATATTAGCCATTCAAATGATACTTATGGAGGGTTTTGCCTGCTTGTTACATATATATTTTATTATTTTTTTATTTACTTACTTTTTAAGGCTTTATTCATTATTTTCAGAGAGAAGGGCAGGGAGGGAGGAAGAGAGGGAGAGGAGCATCCATGTATGGTTGCCTTTCACTTACCTCCAGCTATGGACCTGACTGGAGACCTGGCTTGCATACTGACCGTGTGCCCTGGCTGGGGAATCGAACCAGCGACCTTTGGGTTCTCAGGCCGGCACCTTACCCACTGTGCCACCAGCCAGGGCCAAATATATATTTTAAAGAGGAGAGGAGAAGGGAGGGAGAGGGAGAGAGAGAGAGGGAGAGAAACTGTGATGGGCACCCTCTTCATGCACTCAGACCGGGGACCCAACCCACGACGCAGGCATGCACCCCAACCAGCAATTGAACCAGTGACCCTTTGCTTTGCAGGACGATGCCCAACCCACTGAGCCACACGGTCAGGGCCTAAATTGAATTTTTTAAAAATAACCACTTCGTCCCACCTACTGTTTGTCCACCTTTACTTTTTGCCTCTCCTTTAAACTCATCCCCCCTTGGTCCAGAGGGCATCTGCTGTTCTCTCAACAGCCCTGCTGTGCCCAGGCCACCCTCTCTGCCTTTGGCAGGAGTGGGGGTGACCCCGCTCCACCCAGACAGTCTCAGGAGCTGGATTGTGAGGAAGGGGAGGGTGTCATTGATCCCGCACTCGGTGTGGGAACGTAGGAAGCGGGCTGTGGCGGGTTTAGGCCTCCAGGAAGAGCTTGTATTTCTTGGCCAGGAGATCAGATTTGTCCATGGGAGTCCCCAGAGGCGGAGTTTCATGTGATTCCTGGGGCCGGTGGCTTAGCTTACCTACTCAAATCTTGGGTCCCTGAACCCACACACTCCCCGGTGCCCACTAAAGGGAGGGAACCCTGTGTTGCGGGAGCAACTCCTGGCTTTCCTGAGACCCCTGCCTGTTCTGCAGCCCCACCTAGATGCCCCTGTGTCCCGTTGCAGAGATGCAACGGACCGTGTTTATGGCTGGGGTCCCGGTCGCCTGTATGGTTGGATCTCTGGTCCCCATCTAAGACCTGCACCTGATCCGTCACTCCCTTCACATCTTATGTAGACCTCGCAACTTCCTGTGTGCGATGGAAAAAGCAGGCGTTTGTGGGGTTGAGGCCTGAACAGCTTCCTCTCCTGAGTGACCCACTTGCAGGCCTGCAGGTAGGGGCAGTGCTGCCCAGCTTCCCACCTGGGGGCCCTTCCTCTCTGAAGTATGTTGCCCGAGGCCTGAGGGTAAATGAGATCAGAGCTTATCCAAGGACCTTCGGTTCTTCGCCTTGAATAGAAGGGTCCTTTCACTTCTATCCGGAGTGTCTATCCTGATCAGTGTAATTCTGCACACCCCTCAAAGATGTGGCTGCCTTCCTGAGGGTGTCTGCCTTCTGGAGCTGGTGAGGCTGGGGGCTCAGGGTCAGGGTCTCTGTGTAGTATTGAGTCTACATGGTCCCTGGCAAATGTCATCCACAGTGAACGTTGCCTGGCATGGATCGAGGAGCATGGGACAAGCCTTTTGGTAACAGGGAACGTCTGCTCTTTGGTTTTGAGAGCAAACAACCCAACCCTTTGACCGGTTTCTTGGTCACGTGGGCCACCCAAACAGTGGCTGCTTGGTAACACATCTGTCCCCTCCACCTTCTCTGGCCGTGCGTGTCATCCTCTCTTTTCTGCATGGCTGTGCCTTGTCTGCTGGGGCACCATGTCCGATTATTTGAACGGATGTGCGTGAACAGGGCTCTGAGCCGCTCCGGCGGGTCCCGTTGCTCTGCGGGGTTCTGACGCTGTTCTCTCCAACGTTGCTCCCACAGTGGCTGCCTCCCAGTAGCGATGGCCGCGTGAGCCTCTGCCATGGCCAACCGCAAGCGTCAGAGCACAGCCATCAGCATGCTGGACCACCGAGCGCGGCCGGGCCCCGCGCCCCACGGCCAGGAGCCCGAGAGCCAGGACGCGGCGCTGCCCCTGGAGGAGTACTCGCCCCCGGGCCTGGACCTGGCTGCCCTGCGGCCTGAGAGCCCCACGCCCCCCGAGCAGGGCTGCCTGGAGCACAGCCCCGATGGGGACTCCAGCTCCGACTACGTGAACAACACTTCGGAGGAGGAGGACTATGACGAGGGCCTCCCCGAGGAGGAGGAAGGCGTCACCTACTATATCCGCTACTGTCCGGAGGACGACAGCTACCTGGAGGGCATGGACTGCAATGGGGAGGGCTACCTGGCCCATGGCGCACGGCCCCTGGACACGGACGAGTGCCAGGAGGCCGTGGAGGAGTGGACGGAGTCCTCGGGCCCGCACGCCCGCGGCCGCGGGCACGAAGGCAGCCAGGCCTACCAGGATGGCCACCTCCCCATGGCCGAGGACGAGGCCTCCGTGCTGGGGGCCGCGGACCAGGAGGACAGCCTCCACTACTGTCCGGGCGAGGACGGCTACCAGGACTGCTACCCCGCAGAGGCCAATGGGAACGCGGGCGGTGCCTCTCCCTACCACCCGCGGCGCGGCGAAGGGGATGTGGAGGACCAGGAAGAGGACATCGACCAGATCGTGGCTGAGATCAAGATGAGCTTGAGTATGAGCAGCATCGCCAGTGCCGGGGAGGCCAGCCCTGAGCACGTGCCTGTGCCGGGGCTGGAGCCGGGGCCGGCGGGCCCCACGGAGGCCACCCGCGGCCCCAGCAGGCACGAGGGGAGGCCCAGGTCACTCAACCTCCCTTCCGAGACCAAGCCCGCTGGGGATATTCAGAGAGGCTTCAAGACCAAGGCCAGGACTCCGGAGGAGAGGCTGAAGTGGCCCCAAGAGCAGGTAGGACTCTGACTGACTGCAGGAGGGGGCGGGGGGCCTCAGGAGCACGGGATGCTCCAGTCTAGCCCCAAGTTCTGACTGCAGGCTTGTTGCACATGTGTTCCCTTATGTGGGCGCATGTGCGTTCTCACCACCCCAGCTCACCCCTCCGGGCTGTTGGCAAATACCAGGAGAGTAGCAGCCTGTGCTGTTTCACAATGGCCGTTCTGTGCAGGTGACGTTCCGCCCGGAACCCAGAGGCCTTGGTGTGATGGGCAATTAGCTGTAAATAACCGTTTTGAAAATAATTAGATGAAGGTTTGACACTTCTTGGGGAAGCCGTGCATGCTAATGAGTCCAAGGGATTTGGGCAGAGCCATATTTCCCTTTAATTATAGCGGAGTGAAGTGAGCTTTCTCATAAACGCACTGGAAAGGCTATCTTTCAAAGAAACCGGCTGTCAGTCTAGGAGGAGGATGTGGTTTTCAGACTCGGGTGAAGAACCTTCTGTGGGGCGGATTCCGTGGACAGATGGGAATGAACCGCTCTCCCATGTTAGGAGGCCTTAGCGGCTCCTTCGTTTCCCAGGCGAGTTCATGTTTGAAAAACATGGAGAGAAATAGCTCGCATTTGGAAGGTAAATCGTACCGGCTCACTGTTAGGGTTTCTGGTGTGTCCATTTGATGCCTTTTGTTATGTTTAAAGGTTATAAGGCAGGAATTGCCATTTATGGCGGATGTGCATGCGATGTAGGCCTTTGGGATGTTGGGGATTCCCCGCAGGGGCAGGCAGCTCGGGGACCACGGGGTGAAGGCCAAAATGCCACCAGGCCTCTGCAGGGCCCTGCCGAGTGGACCAGTCTCCCGGGGGCAGCAGTGGGGCCCCAGGGTCCATGTGGCTGCCCGGGGCAGGGGACACCTGCCCTGCATTGTAACAAGCAGTTTCTGTGGCAATGTTCTCGTCGAGAGAAATGATCTTCAGTGTGTGGTGGGGAGCAGGTTCGCTGTTCTTGGCTCTCCTAGCGCAAAGTGCCGATTCGAGTAGAAAGCCCAGACCTGGGGGTTGGAGGCGCAGGCGATGAAGGTACTGGGAAGGAATAAGTGGGTGGTGGTTTCAGTGGCTGGCGGAGGTGAGGGACCTCCTGGGCCGTGGCCGGGAATTCTGAAGGAGGTCCCTTCCTCAGAAAGTGCCACCGAGGGGGAGGGCGGGTGACTTCTCTTCCTTAAAGCAAGTGCTCTTATCCACGTACTAGAAGGCGGTTTCAGCTGGTCAGCTCTTGCATAGCTTTTTTGTTTTATTCTCTCATTCATGCGCAAGTAATTCCATCAGGGAGAGCCTGGTGGTTTCCAGCTCAATGCTTACCAGGACCCCCCAAAATATGTGACTGAAGTGCTCTGCTGTGCCTGGGCCTCCATGTCCTGTAGACCCCACGGGGCCCTTTGCAGATGAGAGACTCTGAAGTGTGACCCGGAAGAGCTGCTGGTGATTGTGGGCCTGAAAGCAAGGCCATGTGACAGAGGGAGCACCCCGGTTCTGGCTTCACGGGACAGCCTGCTTCCTAAAGGCACCCCTTAACTCCCCGGGGTAGGCAGGCTCTTGTAGGTGGCGCTGGCCTCACGCAGGGGCCCCTGAGCCCTGTGCCTGCCTCTCCACCCCCACAGCTGGCCTGGTCTGTGAGACTCGGTCGGGTGGAGCGTTGTCCTGCGCACAGAAAGGTTGCAGGTTCCATTCCTGGTCAGCACACGTGCCCAGGCTGTGGGCTTGGTCCCTGGTTGGAAGACAACTGATCGCTGTTTCTCTCTCTCTCTTTCTATCCCCTTCACACCTCAACACTGAGAATAGACAATGTGGGTGGTTGTCATTGTCCCCCACATGCAGCTCTGCCACCCACCCATTTCTCCGTGTGCCCTGAACTTTTCATGACGTTCTGGCCTTGAGCATTCTGTGCGGGCCATGTGCCATGTTGTTTGTCACTTGTCCATGCGCACCCTCCACTGAACACGCAGGTGTGGAGCGCATTTTCATCTGCTGACTTGGCATTTCGTACCTGCCCGTGTGGCCCTCTGCTCTGCGGCTGCCGGGGGCTGAGTGTGGATGGAAGACCTGTCGGGTGTGGGCCTCCCAGCTCGGGGCACCTCCATTGTAGGGGGTTTGCTGACTGGAGCTCTCCATGCTCCCGGGGGCACTAATAGGAGTGTCTGTTCGATACCAAAAGTCATCATTCTGTAGGTCTGCACTGGGGTCAGGGTGGGCTGCTCTTATCTGGCTCGGCAAGGACTGGACAGATTCTTTCCGAGAACTGTCTTGTGCTCCCTCATGGCATCCGTCTTGAGCAAAGGCACTCTGAAAGCACCTACTATGTGCCTGCGATTGTCCCGTAGGACCCCTGCTGCCCTGCGGCTTGGTCGTTTCTAGGTCTGCAGCCCCTGTGGGCTGGGCGCCTGGCGGACCTCATTCAAGTCAAAAGCATTGGATTTATAAGTTTGGAGGGCAAGGTGCATGTTTCTATTATTTGGGGTTTTCATGATTTCTGCTTATTCTCAGCCCAGCCAGTGCTTTCTAGAAAGAGCGCTCTGACAATGGACAAGACAAGAAAAGTCAACACAGCACAGCCAGCTTAATCCGACAGTCCAAGCGCGGTGTGACCCAGGTGCAAGGCTGTGTTGGGTGTACAGCGTTCCCTGTTGCTCGGGGTGGTGGGGGAGACTCCTTTTCTGTGAACTGGCTTTGATTCAAAGCTCTCTTCCTGAACGACCTTCTGAGGTTTTGGTGGGGATACTGGCACCAGGTGGGAAGAGAGGCTGCTCAGGGCACAGGGACCCTTGGCCTGCCTGCAGAAAGGGGGTACGCTGGCTCTGAGCTGGTGCCTGACCCTGTGTCCCCTTCGGTGGCACAGGCAAGCATGAGCACCTGCTTTACCGTGGAGGGTGGCAGCCCCTAAGAGGGCCTGAGAGGCTGAGGGAGGGGTGTCCTGCGGCTGCTGGTGCCCAGGGGCCCCCTGACAGTGTGCTGTGGGCAGCCGGGGTGCCATGCAGTTTTGGGCTTGCATGGTGCCCAGGGCAGAGTGGCCTGTCCCAGCCTGGCCCCCAGGAAGCACAGACCTGGAGGAAGAGCCTACAGGCAGGCGCTAAGGACTGGAGTTTAGGGGGCACAGGAGCATGGCTCACCCCCAGGCCTCCGTGGAGTGCAGCTGGCCTCTTCCCTGCCGGACCCCTGTCCCCGCTCTGCAGTGGCCCCGTCCCCCTGCGCCGCCTGCCTCTGCGCATGGCAGCCTGCATGGCAGGCCTCCCGGGGCCTCCTGTGCCCTCCCCGCCCCCCGTCCTCCCCTGGGTGACCACTGCACCTGTCGTGACTGGCTCTGGGGACAAGCCTGGCAAACAAATCCAGGCCGGCACAGCCTTGGCCTTGTCAGCCTCTCCCTGAACCTGCCGGAGCTTCCAAACTTGATCTCTCTGCGCCTGCTGGATGAGTCAGCCCCATGGCCCGGGTTGGGTTTTATGAAGCCTCTGCTGATGCGAGACCAGAGGCGCTGTCGCAGTCACGAAGCAGTTCATTTCGCAGGGATGCGGGGCTGCTCTGGTGCTTTCAAAATCCTGTTTCTGTCCGGGAAAATCATGAAGCCCTTCCACTCCAGCAGTCGTCTAGAAAGGGCCTTCTCTGCTCCTGCCCACAGGCTGTGGGGAAAGAGCAGGTGTCAGAGGTCAAGCACCAGTGCCCCAGCCAGGGAGCCGGGACCCCCCAACATAGCAGCCCCCCATTCTGCAGCCTCAGATGGGCTCCCTGCCCTGGCACCCACTCATGTGCTGGGGCTCTGAGGAGCAGGGGGTAGGGCTCAGTGTGGCCCTGGGGGTAACAGTGGCCGCCTCAAACCTGTGGGGACAGGGGGCTCTCCCTTAGGATGCGGGGGTGGCCCTGCACACAGTTGGGTCCAGGGCCATGCTGAGCAGGACTGGGGACACCAGTGAGCATGACAGTCCCTCTCCCCTGTGGGATGAAGCCAGCACTGAGGCAGGATGAGAAGATTGTCAGGAATGGCCAGGGACCCACTGGAGGTGGATGGGGTGCATGTGCCACCTGGGTGAGGCCGGACTGAGGGGCGGGGTGGGATGGGGGGCTGCTGAGGTGTCCTCAAGACCCCCCTGTCTGCAGGTCTCCCTCAGATGTCCCCTCTCCTTCAGGAACATCTGGGGGTGGTTCTCTTGGGAGCACCCCAGTCCCTCTCTGCTCTGCTCTGCAGCCCTAGGTTTGGGGGAACAGGGTGACTCACACATCTCCAGGGGCTGCCCTGACTTTCTCACACTCCTTTTCTTTTGGGGAAACACTTTTTAAAAAACATTTTTTGTTGGTTGAGTCTTAGGGAGAGAAAGGTGGGGACAGAGAGACATCGATTTATTGTTTTACTCGGTTGTGCATTTATTTGTTGATTTTTGTATGTGCTCAGCCTGGGGATCAAACCTGCCAACCTTGCTGTACGAAGGCGACACTAACCAACCGAGCTCCCTGGCCAGGGCCTCACTCAGTGTCTAATTGGACATTAACTGAGTACCCCACCTTCTGGGCAGAAGAGCCATCTGCAGGACCACCAGTCTCTCTCTGATCCCAGATGCCTCCCGAGGTGTTGCCCTTACGTGGAGTTCACTCCACCCTTTAGGCTGCCCTACCCCACCAGGTTCTGCACCCCCTCCCACCCGGGCCCCTTGCACATGGGCACCTGCCCCATGCCTGGCACTGGAGGTGCAAAGATGAAAATGACGTTAGCCTGCATCACAAACCTTGTTCTAGGGGAGACAGGCATGCAGAGACTCACCACCTAGTTGGGGCTCAGGAGAGGTGCCCGCCTAGGCCACGGGTCCCAGGCCAGCTTCCAGGGGGCGGGCTCCGCAGGGGTGAGAAGCGGAGGTGCTCTGGGCCTTTGAATATTCAACTGGCTAGGCTGGACTTAATGCAGAGGTGCATCAGTGTGCTCCCCACAGAGGGGGACCTGGGTTGAGGATGGTGATGAGGGAGGGACAGAGAAGAGCCATCAGCAGGGGGAGGGGCAGCCAGGAGGCAGCTGAGGGGCAGAGCCAAGGGGAGGCCTTGCTGGGTGGTACCTCTGGTGGACCTCAAGGGCGGAGTTCGCTGGCGGGAACAGACGGGGTAGCGAGGCAGCATCTGTTGGACAAGTGGGGACCGAGGAGGTGCCAGGAGGGACAGGCCACCCCCTCACATGTCCTGGAAGCCTGGGACACATCAGCTGACAGAACCTGAGTCACATGACATTCCCTAGCAAGCGCAGGGCTCTGGAAGAATTTTTAGAAACATCTGTTCAGGAAGAAAGGCCATGTTGCAGAAGCCGAGACTCAGATGCGTCATGTAGCCCATGGTGCGCTTGCGTGAGATGCAACACGCCGGCGATGGCAGGTGGGGTTTTCACCCCAAAGCATTGAGCTCGCAGCCTATGCCAGTCAGTTGCCCAAAACCACACGGAACTAGGGCGCCAGCAGGCTAACTGCCACCCCACCTCAGGTAACCCACGGGCAGCTCAGGAAACCCAAGTGCCGCTCGGAAATGCCGCGGCAGGAGATGCGGCAGGAGGTGACCCCACGGCCAAGTGTGGGCCCAGCACCTGCCAGGATCTGGTCGGCTAGCTGGTTCCACAGTCGCTTTGCAGAGAAGAGAAGCTGGTCTTTCTCCGTCTGAGGCGATGCCAGGGCCCAGGTTGTTGGAGCTGAAGAGCAGAGGCCCATTGCCCGGCTCCTCCAGTGTCAACGCTGGCTCGAGGCCCAGGCTTGCGTCTGGCCTGGTCCGTGTGTAGGAGGCATTTCCTGAGAGGCCATGTGCTGTCCGTGGTGCTGACATGTTGCTGTCCTTGGTGCTGATGCCCCATAGGGTGTGGACATGGGGTGCCACTCAGGAAGGCAGCTTGGGGCATGATGTCAGGTTGTTTGGAGGGACATTGCTACTTGTGTATGTGTGTGTGGGGTGCAAATTTGCGCCCCTCAGTCAGCCTTCATTGGCCCAAACACTTGCTAATGACTTCTGGTTCTACCTCTGGGGCCTCTTGGCCCACTGTGGCTTCTGATGCGGCCCTGCCTCTAACCTGACGCTTCCCACCTGGGCTCTGGGCCACCTGCCTCCCCTTAAAGCCACTGCTGGTGCCAGCTGGAGACATCTGTGCTTGACCACCCCTTCAGGTCCGTTGGGGTGACTCCTGACTCTTATACTCAATGACACAAACTCACCAGTCTCCGCCAGACCTGGGCACCCACACCCAAGTTCCCGGTTCCTTTGGCCACTGCTACTGCTTCGTTCTCTTCCAGTCATTGAAGATGGCCACTCTCCCTCACTACAATATAGTCCCTGCTTCATTTATTCATTCACTCATTCACTTATTCATTCACTCATTTATTCATTCACTTATTCATTCATTCATTCATTGGAATCCCAGTACACAAAAGACAGCAGCATGCAAGCCTCTTTTAGAAATATGAACATTGGTCTTCCAGAAAGGAGAAATAACCCAGCTACTCACCAATCCAAACTTACTCCAGAAGCCAGAACAGCAGCGTCCCAGGGTACCTCTGGCTGCATTAAATGTGCAAATTACAGGAGATGCGATGAAGGGAAATTGCTGCCTAATGTCTTATTCATATTTAATCTCCATCCCCCCTTTTACACACCAAGAACAATGGATAAACAGTCAACCCAAATGATTCCAAACCATTAAAACATGGGCAGTTTGGCCCCTACTCAGCGCTTATGGCCTGTTGGGTTTTGTTTTGTTCTGTTTTGATTTTTGGGATTTGTGCCACAGCTATTGATAAAGCACAAAAGAAAGACTTTTAGATAAAACAGAGTAGTCTCCATCCTGACATGTGCTATAACATCAATGAAGCTGGCAGACACTACGTTCAGTGAAATAAGTCCTACCTCAAAGAGTAGATTCCACTCACGTGAGCTATCTAGAGCAATTAAAGTCACAGAGACAGAAAGTGGAGGGTGGTAGGTGGAGGCTGGGGAGAGGCCGTGGGGTGTTAGCGTTAGTGGGGACGGAGCTTCCACTGGGGACTGTGAAGAGTTTCGCAGGTGGACGGTGGTGGGGTTTATACAACAGTGTGAACGCATGTACTCCCCCTAAGCTATTGAAACATGGTTAAAATTAAAAAGAAATTGAGTATTGACCACAATTAAAAAGAAAGAAGCTGGTCTGAGCCTGCGCCACCAGGAGCAAACAAGCAAACACATTTTGGGCCCAAGAGTTTCCAGTGGCCACGGCTGAGGTGAGCTGACCACACCCACGTGGGCAGGGGCCCTGCACGGCTCTGGGGTTTTCAGGAGCAGAGTCAGGACGCCGTGGAGCCCTGAGTGGGGAGGCAGGTCGGGCCCCCTCTGTCCCCTAGGTCTTGTTTAGTGACAGTGTGACCCCATCTTGGAAGGAGTGGACAGGGCAAGCAACAGAGTGGATCCCAAGTTATTAACACCATTGGACTCTTGAAACCATTTCAGTCATGCTTGGTATCATGGCAACAAATTTATATTGTCAAATACGCTCGTGAAACAACAGCCAACTCTATTCCTTCCTTGTCCCCCGTTTTAGGAAAACTATCCTATGGGGTGTAGTCATGGAAGTTGAACAGGCAGATTTAATGGACGCTAATGGGATCGATCCCTTCTTCACATACTAGCTGGTTAAGCTTGCTTTCCAAGTTAAGGACCTGGTGCGAGTGTTTGGAGCTGGAGGCAGTTCCAAGCATTATCCAGGCCCGCGGTACTGGCTGGCACACAGCCTCCCCGGGGAGGACGCAGCGCGGCCTGGTGCCCACGCAGGCAAGCGGCATTCAACGCAGGAACGCCCCTGGGAATGGAAGCCGCCTGGGAGGGAGGGTTTCCTTTTGCCCTTTACCCTTTTGTTGTGATCATTTCTCGCTCTTCAGGCTGGTTTTCTCAGGATGTGTGTAGAGCTCAAGGCTGGGTGTGCAGCGGAGAGGGGCGCACGCCGGCCTGAGCCTACCTCTGCCACAGGGGTCACTGTCATCCAACTGCACGCCCAGGACTTCTCACCTTTAAGTGGGGCGGGGGGTGCAGCCAAGTTGTGGAATCTGGGGCGCAGCCATGCCAGCCACACCCACTGTTTCCTTATTCAAGGGTTGAACAAAGTGAAACGCAACCCTCCCTGGCCCTGTAGCATGCTCGGCGTAACAGGGGCTCTGAGTTGAGGGTGTTCAGTGTTCGGCTTGTGAGGAATTGGAGGCTTTTCTCCATGGCGACCAGACGTTTCACGTTCCTACTGGTGATGCACAAGGGTCTGGTTGTGCTTCAAGAAGAAAGGTTTCAGGGGCCCTGTCACCGTGGCTGAGCGGGTTACAGCATCGTCCCCACATGCCAAGGGTGTGGGGCCGGTGGGGGTGGAGGTTTGGCCAACAAGGCACAGAGAGCTGGGCCACCGGGGCTTCTGTGGAGGTAGATGCAGCCGGTTGAGAGAAGATGCCCCGTGAAACTTGAACTACAGTTAGACGGCGAATATCTCTGTGGTGTGGGTGTGCTCCGTGCTACCCTGGACGTGGGGCTGAGGGGTGAGGGGTACAGGGAGGGACCCCTTGTTGACTCGGTTCCCAGTAATCTTGTCATGATTGTTTGCAGCCACAGATGGGCTCTGGTAAGATCCGGCCTCCCCCAGGTGGTTCACTATTAGAATAAATTCTTCATCCAAGCTCCCATTGTCCACCAGAGAAATATCACTGAACTGTAAGAAGGATGAAAGGAAAAGGACAATGTTGTCATTTTTCTGAGCTGTCCGTTCGTCAGGGACGGGATGAAGGACTGGGGAAGCCGGGCCGGGGTGGAGTTGGACCTTCAGCCTGACCCTCCGTGTGGTCCCACATGGCACACCTGTCGTGCATGCAGAGGGTCCCCGCTGGCCCCTTCTGAGCTGGAAATTCAATAAGTAGGGATGACTGACACATTTGAAGACAGGGAATGTGAAATGGTTTCCAGAGAAAGGCTGTTGCTTCACCAAGGCCTCCACAGCCCTGGGGTTTCTTGACCACAGAGCCACGGGAGAGGGGAGACAGTCCACGGGGGAAGTCGTGTCAGGGGCGGCTATGCTCCGCAGCTCTGCCCTGACCTTGAGCTCCGTCCAGAATGTGTCCCTAACACCCTCCTCGCTCAGGAGGCGCAGGGAAACGTTCGGCGTCTGTTACAGACGTGTGAGCATGAGAGGGCGTGTGCGTTGGCTGCTGTTTCATGCAAAGCCATGTGGGTTATGCTGCCTCTTTTTCAGTGAAGTCAAGCAGACAAAAGCAGAATTGACACTTAAAAAAAAAAAAATCCTGGCTTTCAGGTCACCAACCGGAGCCAAGGTATTTATTAGAACAATTTATTCAAATCAGTTTATTTTGTGTTGCCGGCAAACCAGCTCTGCCCTGAACAGCTGTCGCTGGTCCTGGCAGATTATGGCCAGGCTGAGCCGCATGTTCTGGTTCTTGGTCTGTTTTTAGAGCTCCTGTGTGGGATGCGGGGGCGTGTCCCTGCCACATCATTTCCCACTTTTCACCGGCCACCTTCTTGGGGGGTTGGCCCGGGAGTCATCCGAGAGGGTGAGGCCTGCTTTCCCGTGGGCTGTAAGCACCCGAGAGTCCTGGCTGCGCCCCATCCTGCAAGGCGCTGGCTGCTGGGACTTGAGGAATGCACAAAAGGATTTAAATAGTACCTTCATCCGAGACGCCAGGCACCCCAGGCGCACGGGCTCCTTTCACCAGGCGAATTGCGGATGCTGGGTCCCAGCATCACATCCGCGTGCCTCCCCGGAGATGAAAATTAGAGCAGCAGATGGGATCTCCGGAGGAGAAGCAGCACAGCCACCCCCCCCATCCCGCCTTTCTGAAAACAACCCTGGGTCTTTAGCCTGAGATGCGGTTGTCATGGCGACGAGTGGTCCAGAGGGAGTGGGAGAAAATGCTGATGTGGAGGGAAGGGGGGAGCCTTTAGATGTTTGGGGAGAATGGACCTGTGACCTTGTGTTACCCGAGAAGGGGCCACCCTGTCCGTGGGCCACAGGCACCCAGCACAAGCGCGTGGCCTTGCGCGGCCGATTCCCCTGCGCGCCATGGTGAGTCTGTGCCCTGTCTAATTCCACCTACACGCAGCTCCTAGAGTCGTCAAATTGATGGGGACATGCTGGTGGTCACCAGGGGCTCAGGGAGAGGGAACAGAAAGTCAGTGTTGGATGGGGACTGCGTGAATGCAAGTGCCCTGTCGCTTTAAAACTGTTAAGAAGGCAAATTTTGTCTTGTGTTTTATCACAACTAAAATGAATATACATGAATGAAATTAGAAACTGGATTCAAGTAATATTTTAGAATAAAAGCATGCACTTAATTAAAGGTCAATTAACGTGCATCTGCATACGCACACACCTCCACACGCATGTGCATGCACCAGACTGCGTACATGTGCGGTTCACAGAATCGTATCATGTTGTAGCGTGGCTTATTTCTCTGATGTCTGGAACCACTGTCTTCACCTTGAACTTTCCCACTTCCAGGTCGGCGAAGGGTCAGAGCAGCGCAGGAAGCAGCAGCGTTCTGATCTCAATGGGCCCATGGACAATAACAACCTCCCGGAGGTAATTTTTCCCAGGCTGAGTGCTCCGGCCTGGGTCTGCTTGCCCTGTCCAGTGTCTGTGTCCCACCCAGTGCCTCCTGGCCGGGAGCCCAAGTCAGGCAAAGCTGGTGTCCCTAGTGGGGGGAGGCGAGGGTGGCCAGCCCCCTGAGGCGGGCTCACACCCTGAGGCAGGTCCCTGCCTCTTCTGATGACTTCAGTTGGATAAGGAGGTATCATGATGACAAAGTGACCAGGGCCACCCACGTGATGGGGTCCAGTCTCCTTTGTCTTGTTTTACCGATATGCCCTGACGATCCTCATGCCCACCGGTTGGAGAACCTTCGGGTGGTGTGATCTCTAGGTGCCCTCATAGTGACGTGCTAACGTGAGGGTCCCCAGGTGTTAGATGTTGGCCTTTGGTGCCCCACAGTTAATTTTTCTTATCCTCACCTGAAGACATGTTTTTATTGATTTTTAGAGAGAGAGGAAGCGGTTGGGGGTGGGAGAGCACCCGTTGCCTCATATCCTGATCAGGGATCGAACCCACAGCCTTTCGGTACATAGGACAATGCTCCAGCCCACTGAGCCATCTGACCAGGGCACCCCATAATTATTTTTAACAAAAACCTGGAAGCAGGTTTTCCCTCGCGAGCAGGCAACCCATGCCCCTCCGCACATCATGGCGCCTGAATGAGACCAGCCTGCTCCACGGGGCTGACTTCATGGGAACGCCCGTCACTCGTGGGTTTACTTCCCACGTTAGGTCGCTCACCTCAGCCTGCGTTACAGCCACCTGCTTACAACTGTTGTTATTTTCCTCCTCACAGACAAAGAAGGTGGCATCCTTTCCAAGTTTTGTGGCTGGTAAGTGACTTTGAATTTTCTCTCTCGGGGGGCGGGGGCAGTTGTATTTTATGTCAAATGCTATTGTTACATTTTTGGGGTGGGGTTCTCCCACAAAGCTTCTTTAGATGCCCATCTTGGAGGGGGGCAGCACTCTTATGAGGCCAGGTCCTGCCAGTTGTTCGTTCACAGGCTGCCGAAGCCCCTGCAGGTGCGTGCGGGGGGCAGTTAGTCAGGGGACAGCAGACCGGGTAGCACCTACAGCCATGGGCACACATGTGACACTGAGGAGTGGACGAATCAATTGAAACGTGTCTGTGCGGGAAGCTGATCACGAACACTTCTGATTAGGGTGCCTAATGCAGGTGTCATCCTGATGCTAGACCTGTCTTCTTTTATTTAGTTAGTTTTCGATGGGTGAATAATTTCATTTCAACATTTATTAAAAAGCCAAAGTGATCGCTCCGTTCGGTATCGGTTTTGGGTGCAGGGAGTGTGCCTGCTGGAGGTCAAAGTGCATCAGGTGACCCTGGGGCCCCCTTAAGAGGTACCCCAACTCCAGAGTCAAGCGTCTCCTAAGGAGGGCCTTTCTCTTTGCTAGAAAGGTGTTTCCCACCCTTGCTGCCGCGTTACCCTAAATAGCAGGGCTTCATTCAGTAAACTGGCGGCTAAATTTACGCAGGGAAATTAATCTTCAGAAGTGTAAAACCTTCCTTGCCCTGTGTTTCTCAACCTTAACACCGGTGGGCTTCTGTGGCCCTTCGTTTTCTTTTGTTCCCCTGCTGCTCGCTCTCTGCTCTGTGGGTCTGTGTCTGTTCCATTTTGTTTGTTCATTGGTTTTGTTTTTTTAAGACCCCACATGTGAGTGAGATCGTACAGTATTTGTCTTTTCTCTGTCTGACCTACTTCATTTCGCATGACACCCTCTAGGTCCATCCAGATTGTTGCAGATGGCAAGATGTCGTTCTTGTAGATGGATAATATTCCTCCGTGCGGTTTGTGTGTGTGTGTGTGTGTGTGTGTGGTGACTTCATTCAGTAACCTGCTGATGGCCGTGCAGGCTTCTTCCATGCCATGGCTGTTACTAACAACACTGCAATGAACATAGGGATGCATACACCTTTTTAAGCTCATGTTTTTGTTTTTTGACAATTACCAGAAGTGGAATTGATGCATTATATGGTAGTTCTATGTTTAATTTATTGAGGACTCTCCATTCTGTTTTCCATAACTGCAGTAATTAGTAATCCCACCAACAGTGCACTGAAGTGCCCCCTTCTCCACATTCCCAACACTTACTATTTGTTGGTTTATTGATGATGTTTGATGATGGCCATTCTGACTGGTGTGAGGTGGTGCCTCATTGTGGTTTTAATTTACATCTCTCTAAAGATTAGTGACATTGAGCATCTTTTCATATGTCTATGGGCTCTCTGTGTGTCCTCTTCGGAGAAGTATCTATTCAGGACCTCTGTCCCCTTTTAATTGGTTTGTTTGTTTTGGCATTAAGTGGTATGAGTTACAAATTTTGAATATTAACCCCTTATGAGATGTTTCATTTGCAAATATCTTCCCCTATCCAGTAGGTTTCTTCATTTCATTGATCGTTTCCGTCACTGTGCGCAGACGTTTTAAGTGTGACGTAGACCTATCTGCTCATTTTTCCTTTTGTTCCCCTTGTCCGAGGAGATATACCAAAAAGGTATTGCTAAGTGGGATCTAAAATAAGAGCTTATATCCATTGTTACTTTATTTTTATACATGGTGTAAAAAAAATGATCATTCCTTCCTTCTCTCCCTCCCTCCCTCCCACATGTGCATACCTGACCAGTCTTCTCAGCACCACTTATTGAAGAGACACGGCCTTTGTCCACTGTATGTTCTTGCTTCCTCAGCTGTGGATCAAGTGACGGCAGAAGCAGGGGTTTATTTCTGGGCTCTGCTGCATTGACCTATATACCTGTTTCTGTGCTGGGAGCATGGTGTTTGACTCCTGCAGCTTTGTAGTAGGCACCTACCAAAGTGACTTCACTTTTTCTCATACAAAGCACTGGAACCTGTCCCTAGTATCCCGTTGGGTTTATGCCCGTAGGGTTACACATGTTTTAATATAGGAGCTCTCCTTCACTGGTAACAGGTTGTTAAGGTTTCTTATTTGGATCAAAATAAGAATTAAAAATGAATTCAGCCCTGGCTGGTATCTTAGTGGATAAGGCACCGGCCTGCAAACCCAAAGGTCGCTGGTTCGATTCCCAGCCAGGGCACATAACCAGGTTGCAAGCCAGGTCTCCAGCCAGGCCTGTAGCTGGAGGCAGGTGAAAGGCAACCATAAATTGATGTCTCTCCCTCTCTCCCTTCCCTTCTCTATGACAAATAATAAATTAAACCTTCAAATAAAAATGAATTCATGCCCTGGCTGGTAGCACAGTGGATAAGGCACCGGCCTGTGAACCCAAAGGTTGCAGGTTCGATTCCCCAGCCAGGGCACATAACCAGGTTGCAAACCAGGTCTCCAGTCAGGTCTATGGCTGGAGGCAGGTGAAACGCAACCATACATTGATGTCTCTCTCCCTCTCTGCCTCTCTCCCTTCCCCTCTTTCTAAAAAT
>PVIW01004262.1:0-36345 GCA_004026585.1 Noctilio leporinus
GTTTAGCAAACATGTTCCCCACCTGGTGCTCTTAGGAGGGAGTATAGTAAATGCCTCATTTAATAACATACTCCTTTTTGAAAGTTGCCTTTTCTCTCCACCCTTGAATAGGTTCAGTATTTGATGAAACTCGTGAAAGTGGGTGGAACCTGTCTTGCCCCTCCTCTTTTCTAAGATGCACTATGTGTGACTGACTTACCAGGAAATTGGTTAGCCATTTGCTGATATATTTTTTTGACGTTAATTTCTAACTTCTTTTACTGATAAGTGAGAAGTATTGCACCTTTTGAAATAATACCAAATGGGTTGGGTACATAATTTAAAACAAAACAAAACATTTTTTCCTTGTCAGTCATTGTTTTATATGCTTAGCATAGATGTGCAGCTTAATAGTGTATGATAATGGTGTTCTAGAACACAGCTGAAGACCTGGTATATATGAGGGGTGGTGCTAGAAGACAGATGTCTGTGGAAAGATTCACATCCTCTTTCAAGTTATGAGGATGGAGACCTTGCTTCATTAAGAAGCTAAGGGTAGGGTGGGGTGGGGAGAACATTTAACAACATGGGGACCAGACAGGGGAATCCCCTTATTTCTGTTTTGCATGAGGAACCCTAGAGCAGCCAATTGAGGCTCTCTAGTTTAATAAAAATCATGGAGTGAGTCTTATGAAGACTCTTCATAAGTATTAATAGGGATTTTATCAGCTTATTTTGGTTGCAGTTTCCAATTTTTAAAAATGTTTAGGTAATCTTCTCCACCTTCCCCAAATCCTGATTCTTGTAGATTCATTAGTGTTGAACCAATGCTTTTTCATGTCTCAATTCTTTGTATATGCATTCTTTTCAGATGTATTAAACAAACAAACAAACAAAAAAAAAGGTGATTATTTTTTTGATGATGTTTTTTATTTTTATTATTTTTTAAAAATTATGTTGTTGTATTACATCCATCCCCTTTGTATTACATCCATCCCCTTAAAGGTTATTTTTAATTTAGAATAATCACGTACTTATCTATTTTTCCCATGGCCTTGCCTTTGAACAGCACCAGCTGCGCATATTACAGAACAGAGCAGGTCCCTGCTGCCTCAGAAGCAAACCTGCTAGTTGGATCATATTGCCAGAAGACCCCATAGGAGAGGAGGTGTCAGGGTGGGAAAAGATGTGGAGTGACATTTATGACAAAACTTAATAGGAGAGTCACCTCCTGAACTTTAGTGTCGGGGAACAGGGCTGGCAACAAGCAGCCACGCAGATCACTGGCTGAGTGGGGAGGGGGACAGAGGGGAGAAAAGGGAGGATGGATGTAACACAACAACAATAACATTAAATTAAAAAGAAGATCATTGGCTGAGCCCTACCTATTTCACCAAGCCATCTAGTCAGATGAGGCCAGCAGCAACGCATCCTAGGAGGCAGGTCACCCGTCAGGGATCAAGGGCACACAAGGCAGGGGACACTGAGAAGCTGCAGAGTTGGGTGACTCTGCCCCTGTTACCCTATACTATTCCTCACCTCTGTGCACACTTACAGTTGTCTGGGTGTCTGTTATGACCAGCTGACAGAGGAAGAAAATAAATCTTCTAGGTTCGCGTATTGACTCGATATGTGGGAAAGGTAAAACATTGACCAAAGGGTCACCGATTTGATTCCAGGTCAGGGCACAGGGTTGCTGGCCAGGTCCCCAGTTGGGGGTGTGTGAGAGGCAACCACACATTGATGATTCTCTCCCTCTCATTCTCTCTCCTTTTCCCTCTCTCCAACTAATTATATTTTTTTATTAAATTTTTTAATGTTCTCCATATAGTCTGGATATGAATTCCTTATCAGGTATATGAGTTTAAAATATTTTCCCCCATTCTCTGGTGACTGTTTTACTCTTCAGTGTCTTTTGATGCACATTTAAAACATTTATGATATCCACTTTGTCTAGTTTTTCTTGACTTGCCTGTTCCTTTGGTGTCATATCCAAATCAATGTTGAGAAGCTTTTGTTGTATGTTTTCTTCTAAGAGTTTTATCATTTTAGGTCTTACATTTGGGTTCTTGATCCACTTTGAGTTAATTTTTTGTATGTTATGTTAGATAAGGGTCCAACTTCAGCCTTTTGCATATGGATATCCAATTTTCCCTTTCCAACTTTTACAAAAGGCTGTCTTTTCCCTGTTGAGTGGTCTTGATCCCTTGTTAAAAATTATTTTTATATCATTCAAGTTAGAATGTGTTCCCTCCGTTTCAATTTTCTCGAAAAGTTTGAGAAGAATAATGGAAGTTCTTTAAATATTCAGTAGAATTCATCAGTGAAGCTCAGGGTCAGGACTTACCTTCGCTGGGGGATTTTGTTCTGGTAGTACTTACAGAAACACATGCCCATGACAAAATTGCATGCGGTTATACACATCCACACAACTGCTGAAATGTGACTAAACTGCAAATTGTTCAACTTCCTTGTGCTGGTCATGTAGTGTAGTTATAAAAGGTATCAACATTGGGGAAGGAAAAGTGATGAAGCCCTGGCTGGTAGCACAGTGGTTAAGGCGCCGGCCTGCGAACCCAAAGGTTGCTTGTTCGATTCCCCAGCCAGGGCACATAACCAGGTTGCAAGCCAGGTCTCCAGCCAGGTCTATGGCTGGAGGCAGGTGAAACGCAACCATACATTGATGTCTCTCTCCCTCTCTGCCTCTCTCCCTTCCCCTCTTTCTAAAAAAGTAATGAAATAAAATCTTAAAAAAAAAAAAGAAAAAGAAAAGTGATGGGTGTTTGCTAGCTCCCTTTACATCTTTTTTCCAATTGAGATTTCTAATAATAATTTCAAAATACAAAACTTACAAAAATATTATAAGACATTGTCAGAATGTTAAGTAAGGGCAATAATCAACTATTTTCAAAGTGTATATGTATTTAACATGTAAAACTCTTATAAATATTGATTAAATCAACACGAATAAATAGTTTAATAGAAAAATAAGCAAAGGTGAAAACATTCTTTCAGGACAGACTTCACATGACTAATAACTTTATGAAAATCTATACAAACTCACTGGAAGTCAAAGACATACAAGGAAATATCAACCTTTATTTTCTAAATAATTAAACAAAAAAATTTTTTTAATTGTATTTATTATTTTCAGAAAGAGAGAAAGGGAGATAGGCAAAGAGGAAGAGAGGGAGAGAAACCTCAATGTATGGTTGCCTTTCACCTGCCTCCAGCTGGAGACCTGGCTGGAGACCTGGCTTGCAACCCGGTTACGTGCCCTGGCTGGGGAATCGAACCAGCGACCTTTGGGTTCGCAGGCTGGCGCCTTATCCACTGCGCCACCAGCCAAGATTTAAACAAAATTTTTAATCTCAGGCCCTGGCTGGTGGCACAGTGGATAAGGGGCTGGCCTGCAAACCCAAAGGTCGCAGGTTCACTTCCCAGCCAGGACACATAACCAGGTTGCAAGCCAGGCCTCCAGCCAGATCTCCAGCTGGAGGCAGGTGAAAAGCAACCATACATTGATGTTTTTCTCCCTCTCTGCCTCTCTCCCTCCCCCTCTCTCTGAAAAATAATAAATAAAATCTTTAAAAATGTTTTCTCCATTTTGTTGTGTGCAATAAAATGAAAACCGAAACATTGAGAGTGTAAATATAAAATAAAATATGCTATAGGTAATAACACAGTTTAGCGTCATTATTCAAGAGCTTTACAACAATATTTTATTAATTTAACTGTTCATTGAACACGACCAAGCTGCAAGTCACCGAGCTGGGCACTCTCAATATAAACATAAAATGAAGGGAAAGGGTGTAAACACAGACGTAGCAGGTATGAATCTTACTTCAAGTTATCACATTTTTATTTTCAACAGGTCAAAGTAATTTTAACTTAGGTAATCATTTCTTTCTAGTTAGCTGGAGATTGCAAGTCAGTAAATTTGGTGGTGGTGGCAGGGATTATTTCCATAACCCCTCACCCCAACCAGACCTGCTTAGATACCATGGGCATGTGCAGTGCTGAAGGGATAAGGCGGGAAAAATAAAGGCTGCTGCTTGTTCTCAGCTCTCCGTGCAAAGAGACTATTACGCTTCACCGGGCCTGTGCGCACTCAAGGGCTGGAACCCTTCCATCCATGACCACAGTGAAATCCTGGAACCCAGGGCTCCCGTTCTGACGACTCAGCAGCCCCCACCCCCACTCTCTGAGGGGTGCACTGCTTCCCTGGTGCTACGAAGCTCATGCCTGGGTCTGCATGCTTCCGGCACCTGCAGACCCTCCCTCATATCCACCCTTTCCCCAACGCTCAGCGTCTTTCCACGGACCTTATTCTCTCATCACCTCTTTCACAGGCCTTCCAGGCGTCTCATGGAATTTAGGTTTGGAATCAAAAGCCACCCAGTCGGGCCTGGCTGGTGTGGCTCAGCGGACTGAGCACTGGCCTTCAGACCAAAGGTCGCCAGTTGGATTCCAGCCAGGGCACATGCTTGGGTTGCAGGCTGGGTCCTTTGTTGGGAAGTAACCAGTTGATGTGAGAGAGACACATCACGTGCATTGATCTTTCTCTCCCTCCTTTCCTCCCTCCCTTCCCAGTCGTACAAGCTTCTTCTACTTTCATCTGCAAGATGTCTTCCAAGAGATGAGGAAGCACAGAACGGGTGGCCTGGAGACATGTGGAACAGAAGAAGTTTCAGGAAAACATCCATTCTGAATATCATTTGTTTATAGCCCCATTCTTTCTCCTACTAAAATATTTATTGCCCTATCAAGAGAAAGAACAGGCCCTGGCTGGTGGTTCAGTGGATAAGGCGCTGGCCTGTGAACACAAAGGTCACTGGTTCGATTCCCTAGCCAGCTTGCAAGCCAGGTCTCCAACCAGATCCATAGCTGGAGGCAGGTGAAAGGCAATCTCTGCCTCTCCCTCTTCCCCGCTCTCTGGAGATAACAAATAAAATCTTTAAAAAAGAGAGAGAGAGAGAACAAATAGTGTCCATTTTTGTTCATCACCTAGAGGGCTGGTGGCCAATCCAACCCAGGTGTCCCACAGGCCCCTACGGGCTTTTCCTATTACATGCAGTTCAACAACTGTGCCATGCGAAACGGTATGAGGAACGAAAGAGTGAGCTACCACTTCACTGAGGACAGCTATGACAAAACGAGAAAGAGAAATTATTGGTAAGGATGTGGAGAAATGGTAACCTTCGCACAACTCTGGCAGAAATGTAAAATGGTGCGTTTACTTCGGAAAATACTCATAATGTATTTTGGCAGTTATTCAAGATGTTAAACATAGAATTCCCATATCTCCCAGAAATTCTACTACTTTCACACCCAAAATAATTGAAAGCAGGGACTCAAACAATATATTGAACACAAAGATTCGTGGTACCATCATTCACAATAGCCAAAGGGTGGAAGCAACCCAAGTAGCGATCAACAGATAAAAAGATAAACCAAATAGGGTATTTACACACAATGTGATACTATGCATAAAAAGAGATGACATTCTGATGCATGCTACAATATTAATGAACCTTGAAAGCATTCCGCAAAGTGAAAAAAACAGACACAAAAGGATAAATACTGTAATATTTCACTTATATGAAATATCTAAAATAAGCAAACTCACAGAAAAAGAAAGTAGATTAGTAGTCACCTGGGGGTGGTAGAATGGGGAAACAAAGAGTTACTGCTTAACAAGTTCAAAGTTTCTGTTGGGAATGTTAAAAGAGTTTTGGAGATCAATAATGTTAATAATTGGACAACACTGAAATGCAATTCATGCCACTGAATTGTACACTGAAAATGGTCAGAAATGCAAATTGGTTATATATATTTATTATCTCCCCCCCCAAAAAAGAATTTTTTGTAAAGAAGCACAGTAATTAAAAGTAGAGAAACTCTACTGTGGTGAGGAAGGTGACCCAGGGGGCAGCAGGCACATCTTTAAATACCTGGTTAATATTTTCTTCTGGTCATCATTCTGCAACAGGATTATCAGTGATTTTTTTTTTTTTTCACTTACTGGTAATTTACAATATTTTTCAACTAGATTTTCATAAAAGAAAAATAAGCCCTGGCTGGTGGCTCAGTGGATATAAGGTGCAGGCCTGTGAACCCTAAGGTCGCTGGTTCAATTCCCAGCCAGGGCACATAACCAGGTTGCAAGCCAGGTCTCCAGCCAGATCCATAGCTGGAGGCAGGTGAAAGGCAACCATACATTATTTCTCTCTCTCTCTCTGCTTCCCTCCCTTCCCTTTTCTCCAAAAATAATAAATAAAATCTTTTGAAAAAAAAGAAAAAGAAAAATAGAGGTCTGATAAATGAGGGTGACATTTCCAATCAATGAGAAAATCATGGAAATTAGGCAAATTCTCCATCCTAATTGTTGTATTCAAGCTTCTTTCTGCACAGGACCCCCTTGAAAGGAAGATTTGGCAATGGTCTCTTGAGAAAAGTGGCTATTCATGGTTTTTACTGATTACAGTATTTATAATATGATTATATTAATTATCTGAAAAGAATTCCTTGAAAGCTAGTCACTGGTTTTCCACATCACTAATCATGAGGAAAATACAAATCACAATCACCATGTCCTCTCACTCACACTTTTTGGAATGGCTACTTCCAAAAAGACAAGATGGAATAAATGCTGGAGAGGATGTGAAGACAAGGGACCCTTGTGCAATATTGGTGGGAGTGGAAGTTGGTACAGCCACTGGAAAACAGTATGTGGGTACCTCAAAAAGTTAAAAATAGAATTACAGTGTGATCCAGCAATCCCACTTCTGAATATATATCCAAAGGAAGTGAAATTTCTATCTTTACGAGGTACCTGCACTCCCCTATTTGTTGCAGCATTATTCACTATATATAGTATTATTAGACCTTGAACTTATGCAATGTTATACGTCAATTATGTCTCAATAAAGTTGAATAAAGGACAGCAGCCTGCCTTATTATGAGGCTGAGGAATAGCAGATCAGGAGGGCCTGCCCTTGGGAAGAGCCTATTCATGCACCTGGTAAGTGTATGGCCCACACTCTGGGCTCCAACCACCTGTGCCTCTTCAAGGGTTTCTCTCAGCTTTTGTTGGGCTCTACTCGTGAGCCTGTCACTTCTCGGACACCTCTAGGGTTAGGCTTGAGGACAGATGCCAATAGGACATGCTAGTTTCAAATCTTGCCTTAAACCAGAAATCTGTTTTCATTTTCCTCTTTCTAATTGACAAAATAGTTTTCAAGTATTTTCCTTTATTAAATGGAACAAAAGGAACTCTGTGTGAGAAAGTAGAGCAGTTGGTCACAATCAGATGAGTGGGTTCAGGACTGAGTGGGGCTGGGCCACAGTGGTGATGGTTTAGGCTGTTTGAAATTTTAATTTGTTTATCCTTAATCACACATTGTTGATTTTATAGTGATCACTGACTGATGGTCACCAGAAAGCATTGGAGAAATTGATGCTGAAATACAAGTTGTAAAGGAGTGTGTTATAGAATGATAATAACTTCGCAAATTCATTTCAAGATGATCTTAATTAAATCTTCATTGAAATTATCTAAACAAAATTCTTACCTAGCACATAGCCAGATGTCTCAAGTATTTTGAAAACCAGTGCTAAGAAAGAAAATGCAAATGATTTACATTTAATTCGCCATTCTGTTAATTAAAAATACAATAAAATTAAAAAAATAATAATTCCATCTGCACCTGCAATGAAGAGAAAATAGCTTTTTAAAAAAATATATATTTTATTGATTATGCAATTACAGTTGTTCCAATTTTTCCCCTGGTGCCCCCCTCTACCCGGTACCCCCATTCCCTCCAGCAAACCCCTCCTTTAGTTCATGTCCATGGGTTGTGCATATAAGTTCATTGGCATCTCCATTTCCTATACTATTCTTAACACTCCCCCCTGTTTATTTTTGTACCTACCAACTGTGCTTCTTAATCCCTGCACCTTTTCCCCCATTCTTCCCCCTTACACCTCACAGCTGATAACTCTCCAAATGTTCTCCATGTCTATGATTCTGTTCCTGATCTGGTTGTCTGCTTAGTTTTTGTTTTTTGTTTTTTTTTTTAATCAGTTATTGATAGTTGTGAATTTGTTGCCATTTTTAACATACATGGTTTGATCTTCTTCTTTTTAAATAAGTCCCCTTAACATTTCATGTAATAATGTCTTGGTGATGATGAGCTCTTTTAGTTTTACCACGTCAGGGAAGCACTTTATCTGCCTTTCCATTCTGAATGACAGCTTTGCTGGATAGAGTCATCTAGGCTGTAGGTCCCCACTTTTCATCACTTGAATACTTCTTGCCAGGCCCTTCCAGCCTGCAAAGTTTCTTTTGAGAAATCAGCTGATAGTCTTAAGGGAACTCTGTTGAAGTGAAATCTCTGATTTTCTCTTGCCATCTTTAAGGTTTTCTCTTTATCTCTACCTTTGGCATTTGAACTATGATGTGTCTTGGTGTGGTCCTCTTTGGGCCCAACTTGTTTGGAACTCTCTGTGCTTCCTGAACTTCTATGTCTATTTTGTCATCAAATTAGGGAAGTTTTCTTTCATTTTTTTCAAAGATTTTATTTTTAGAGAAAAGGGCAAGGAGGGAGGAAGAAAAGGAGAGAAACATCAACGTATGGTTGCCTTTCACTGCCTCCAGCTACAGATCTGGCTGGAGACCTGGCTTGCAACCTGGTTATGTGCCCTGGCTGGAATCAAACCACAAAAAAGTTTTTATTAAATCTTTTGGACCTGAGAGTTGTTTGTTTAAAACTGTTAAAGTTGACTAACCTGATAGATTTTTCCTTCTTCATTTTTTGTTGTTGTTGTTCAGACAGTTATATTTTATTTTTAGGCCACTAATAACATGGCAAACCACAAAATAAACAGAATACAGTTTATCAAACAACATTTTATTTTTAAAAGGCAAAGTTTTACTACCAATGAATAATAGTGTTTTTTTCTCCTTGGACTTTTTATTAAATTCATTGGGATGACATTTATTAATAAAATTATATAGGCTTGAAGTGTACATTTCTATGATGCATGATCGGTATATTGCATTGCGAGCCCACCACTCAAAGTCAAATCATCTTCCATCACCATATATATTGCCCCCCTTTGCACCCCCAACCTCCCTTCCCTCTGGTAACCACCATACTGTTGTGTGTGTCTGAGTTTCTGTTTTATATCACATACGAGTGAAATCATATGGTTCCCAGCTTTTTCTGACATTTCACTGAGCATGATATTCTCAAGGTCCATCTGGAGAGAAATCACAAGTGAAACTTGAAAGTATTTTTTGAAGAATAACAATGGGAACAGACCACATTGAAATTTGTGGGATGCTGCTAATTAAGACCTAGGAAAAACCTATAGTTATAATTGCTTATATTACAAAAAGAGAAAGGTGTAAAATCACTTATCTAAGCTATCACCTTAAGAAATTATAATAAAAATTATAAATTAAGCCAAAAATAAGTAAGAAACAATGAGTAAAAAACAATGAAATAAGGAATAGTACATTGAAAATTATAAGATGTTGATGAATAAAATTGAAAAAGACTCAAATAAATGGAAAGATATTCCATGCTCATAGGTGGAAAGAATTAATATTGTTAAAATGTCCATTCTACCCAAAGCAATCTACAAATTCAATGTAATTCCTATCAAAATTCCAATGGTAGTTTTCACAGCAATAGAACCACAAAAGCCCCCAAATAACCAAGCCATTTTGAGGGAGAACAACACTGAGGCACTACAATCCCTGACTTCAAACTATATTACAAAGCTATAACAATCAAAACAGTAAGCTATTGGCATAAAAACAGACATACATATAGGTCTGTAGAACAGCAGAGAGAGCCCAGAAACGAACCCATACATAAACGATCAATTGATTTACAACAGAGGAGTCAATAACATACATACAATGGGGTAAAGACAGCCTCTTCCATAAATGGTTTTGGCAAAACTAGACAGCCACCTTCTTACACAATGCACAATTAGTGTTTTGGGCTGTCAGTAATTAACACAATTTTCCACCTGTGTACGTAGAGAAGGGAGTGAGCCAATAACCTTGAAAGGGTAGGGAGTGTATGAAGGACCCATCGGCACTTTGGGTCAGTCAGGGAGATGAGAGTTTCAACAGTGAGCCTGACCAGTGGTCACGTGAAATGGCTAATCACAAGGCGTGGCGGTCAGCAGTGTGCCCGAAAGTGATTAGTTAACCAAAGGGAAAAAGAGAGCCAAGTCCTGAAGATTTCATCACTTCATTTCCTAGGAGATGAGACTCCCACATGGCCCTATTACATATAAGATGCAAATAAACCAACAAAGGGTTTTAATGATCCTAACCGATCGGTTCAGCATAAACACAATGGCAGGACACAGGCCAAAGTGAATTCTCAAAGAACATCACTGGCGGTGGATCCAAGTTGTAGAATCCAAAAATCTACTTGGTGCAACAAATCAAGTTTAACTACAAACAAAGACGGGAGCTAAGCCTGATGACCAGTGGCCTGGATCTGAATCAGCTTAAAAAATTAGTCCATTCAGACCCCTGGCTGGTGGCACAGTGGATAAGGCGCTGGCCTGAGAACCCAAAGGTTGCTGGTTTGGTTCCCAGCCAGGGCACATAACCAGGTTGCAAGCCAGATCTCCAGCCAGGTCTCTAGCCAGGTTTGTAGCTGGAGGCAGGTGAAAGGCAACCATACATTGATGTTTCTCTCTCTGCCTCTCTCCCTGCCCCTCTCTCTAAAAATAATAAATACATTTTTAAAAAATCAGTCCATTCATAGCCCACGCTATTTAACCTCAGCTGCCAATTAACCTCCAATATTCAGTTTTCCCTTCTTCCATAATAACGGAATGCTGGCCACCCAGAAGAAAGCCTGCATTTCACAGCCTCTCTTCAGAAAAGTGTGGGCACATAAATCCTCAGCAGCAGTTTCCTCTGGAAGATGGGATGTGAGTAGAAGTCATGGGAACAACCTCTAGGTTGTGGTTTTCAAGGGAAGAGACGCACCCGTTCCTCCAAACCTAGTCAGCCAAACAATAAAAATAAAATAATAGCTACATGCTTCAGCTTTCCCTCTGCCATCCCTGGGGTGTCGCTTTCATCATCGCGACCCATTTCCTCTCGGCATTCTTCTCCCCTGGAAGGGAAGAGCCACAAACACAGAACTGCCTTCTGCTCGGGGACTCTGAACACCGTGCTTTTCTGCCCTCTCGTGGAGCCATCTGATACTTGACATAGTCGCTGAGGAACTGCCAAAGCACCGGGTGAAGGGGCCACCAGGCACGGAGGGTCAGTTCTCCCAGGACCCGGGAGAGAAGGGCGCCACAGGGAGGATGTGTGGGGAGAAGTGCAGAGGGCGAATTACCTGGTGTGTTTATTGAATGCCCATGACGGCGACTAAGCCCTCTGTCCGCATTTATACAGTTTCTACCTTAATGTTCTTCGTTCCCTCCTCCTTCTCATTCTTTTCCTTCTCTATTTGTGTTTATTTTTAGAATTGTCACTTGGGGTCCACTTTAGAATTAAAACGCACACCAGACTCACACACAAACACCAACTCTGGTTTGTACCATCATTTGCTGAAATGTTTTCTTATGGAAACATTCAAACGTAGATTTCGATCACTCAGCTTCAACATTTAACATTTTGCAAATCTTGTTTCAGTGATATCCTCCCCTACTCCTGATTTCTTATCCCTTTTTGAGACAAGTTAACATTACAAACATCATGAGGAAAAGGCCTGAAAATGAAGGACAGTTCTGCACACTGAAGAATTTTGGATTAAATAGAAACTTTCAAATGTCTTATCTCATTTTACCACACCCAGATGGAAACTTCGTTCGGAATCAGTGTTTGAGAACCACTTACCAATCCCACTGTCTTAATTGTGTAGAGAACCACGCACTGAGGAGTCCAGGAGCTGCACCTGTCCCCTTCCAGCCCTCCTTCTCTCTGAGCCCTGAAGTGGCCAGGAAGCAGCTGGCAGCAGTGGGAGAGGAGGTGACACCTACCAGGACCACACACCCACCAACCCCCTCTGCCTGCCCCCTGCAGAAAACCAGATCAGCTTGAACAGGAGAAGCTTCTATTGGATGGGAGATACGAATTTTTATTTAAATAGGACCAGACTTATTTTTCAACTTGGCAAAAAACAGTTTCTTTTTGGCCCAACTTTTTATAAGAATTTTCAAACACACAGACAAGTTGAAAGAATAGTGCAATAAACACCCATATACTCACCATACAGACTCAAAATTGGTTGAACGTAGTGTGTGTGTGTGTGTGTGTGTGTGTGTACAGGGTTGGGCTGGACCATTTGAAAGCGAACTTCAGACATCACCACACTTCAGTCCTGAATGCTTTGGTGCGCTCTCCTAAAAGAATCAGACTTTCCCATGTCTGAAGTTGACATTGATCTAATACCTGCAAGAAATTGGTGAAGCTTAATGGACATATATTCAAGAAGGGGGGCGGGTAGAAGCAGAGCAAGTGTTAGGATGGGGGTGGGAGAAAAATAAAGCCACGACTGGCTTGCATCCAGCCAGTTGAATAAACCAGTTAAGAAAAGAGGATAAAACCATTTCAGATTTTAAAAAAGGCTTCTATGAAGAAAGAAAACAGGATAGAGGTGGTAAAGTAGACTAGGAGGAAAGGCAAACTTGGAGTGGGTGGTGAGGAGTGGAGTCCTCTGGAAGAAAAAACTGATATTTGAGCTGAGGCCTGAATGAAAAGGAGAAGTCAGTAATATAAGACAATCAAGAAGACCATGTTCACCCTGGCTGGAGCGGCTCAGTGGATTGGCACCAGCCTGCGAACCCAAGGGTTGCTGGTTGATTCCCAGTCAGGGCACATGCCTGGGTTGCAAGCCAGATCCCCAGTTGGGAGCGTGTGAGAGGCAACCACATGGATGTTTCTCTCCCCATCTTTCTCCCCTCTTCCCCTCTCTCTAAAAATAAATAAGTAAAATCTTTTTTAAAAGATTACTGTGTTCCAGGACAAATAACCAGCAAGGTGGAAGTTCGAAGGTAGAAAGGAGCATGGAATGAGAGCTTAGGGAGCAGAAGGGACAGAAAGCACTGAGAGAGGACAACACATCATGGGCTGGACCTTGCCAGCCAAGGAGGAAGAATTGGGGAGAATTTTAAGGAGGAGAGTAACCGGATTTTGCTAGTTTTAGGTACTCCAGCTGTTTAGTAGCAAGACTTGGGCAGAAGGGGCAAGAGTGAAGCCTAGAAACCATGGACAAGGCTGCATTCCATCCTCCAGGTGAAGGAGGTTGGTGGGCTTGGACCAGGGTGGTGGCAGAGAGGTAGGAATTATTGCCCCCACTTTACAGATGAGAAAATTGAGGCTCAGAGGACTTAAGTGACCTGACCAAGGTCATAAGGCTTTTAAGTTGCAGGCCTAGAATTTCGGGGGTGGGGGTGGGGGTGGGATACTTTTTTGTTGTGGCAAAA
Organism: Noctilio leporinus; assembly: GCA_004026585.1. NCBI lineage: Eukaryota > Metazoa > Chordata > Mammalia > Chiroptera > Noctilionidae > Noctilio > Noctilio leporinus. The sequence goes on from PVIW01004262.1 coordinate 13,456, forward strand.
TATATTGTACGTAACATAAAACTCACAATTTAACAATTTTCAGTGTATGATTCGGTGGTATTAAGTACATTCACAATGTACTTATGCAACCATCTCCACTATTTTCAGAACTTTTTCATCCTCTCATACAGAAATGTACCCACAAAACAACAATTCCCATACCCTTCCCCCCTCAAGCCCCCCGTAGCCACTACTCTACTTTCTATATATACTAATATTTCTTTTTATTTATTTATTTTAAAAGCTTTTATTTTTTTTTTTTAGAGAGAGAAGGGAAGGGATAGAGGCAAAGAGGGAGAGAGACATCCATGTGTGATTGCCTTTCACCTGCCTCCAGCTACGGACCTGGCTGGAGACCTGGCTGGAGACCTGGCTGGAGACCTGGCTTGCAACCTGGTTATGTGCCCTGCCTGGGGAATCGAACCAGCCACCTTTGGGTTCTCAGACCGGCGCCTTATCCACTGTGCCACCAGCCAGGACGTAATTCTTCTATTCTAGATACTTCCTATAAATGCCATCATACAATGTTTGTTGTTTTATTTCTGGCTTATTTCATTTAAAATAATGTTTTCAAGGCTCATTCGTGTTGTAGCACGAATCAGAATTTCTTATCTTTTTAAGGCTGGATAACATTCTGCTGTGCGTGTATATCCTACTGTGCTTATCCAGTCATTTGTGGCGGGAGCGCCAGCATTTTTACCAAGCGGTCAAATTCCAACCCAATTCTGGTGGCTCCGCTCCAGGCCTTCTCCCGAAGCCCGTGCAGTGCCCGCAGTGGCCACCAGAGGGCACACAGGGAAGCCCAGGTGGACGGGCTGCGGGCGCGGGATGGTTTGTGGGAGGAAGAGGAATCTGGATGGAGCCCAGCCTTCTGCACACGCAATGGTGCGCCCAAAACATGCGGATAAGAGGGAAGCTGACTTCAGGGAAAGCCACGGGACCGCAGGATCAGCCTCAAAGGGGAGAAAGGGGGGAGGTCAGGGTGGGAGAGAAGGCCGGCTCCTTGTCATCCTAGCCCATACCACACAGCCACCCACCACCCACAGCTGCCTCTCCTGCCGGGGTCCATTGTAACCCTGGGCGGGGAGCGCAGCGGGGCAGCATCCGGGCTGAGAACACCGAGACTCCAGCTCCTTGCCCTGCCCTTCTCCCGCAGCCGCAGGACCTCCAGGCTGTGGCTCCCATTTCATAGGCAAGGAAACTGAGGCTTCAAACTGTTTACTGGTTATTCAGAGCACATGGGAGAGGCAAGATCTGAATGCCGCCACGTAGTCCTTGCGACCTTCTCTTCTCTAAGCTCAGTGCCCGATTTTCTTCAACCACACCTCAGGGTGTGTGGCCTTCAGTCGTCCTGTGGACTGGCCTCCCCAGGGGGGCAGTGCAGGATGGTGCGTGAGGCTGGTCTGGGCACCCTGGCCTCCCTCATTCTGAGCACTGGCCTCTAACGATGCCACCTGGGTTCGTCCTGGTTGGTTTGGGCAGCCACCTTACGCCCACGAAAATTTCTATCAGCTTAAATATTTCGACTTTCCTTGTGTGCACTGTTCGCTGCTAAGTCATTTCTCCCCGCACCGCATGCATGTGCAGCTGGGTCTTTGGATCCGAGTCCAGGAACTGACATTTATCCCTGTCAAATTCCATCTTGTTCGTTCATCTGGCAAACATTTGTTTGGTGCCCACGCCGTCCCAGGCACGGAAAGACAAGTCCCCTGTCCTTAAGTAGCTTGCGCTGTGGTCGATCACAGCAGCGGCCACCAGTTAGTGCAGGAGTGCTACCTGCCAGGCGCTGTGCTGGGGGCTGCCTGTGGTTGTCTCGTTAACCCTCAGAGCGCTGCAATGTGGTGTCATTGCCCCCACTCTGCAGATTGGAAAACAAAGGTTCAAACCATCTATGTGACTTGTCAAAAGTGGCACATCTAGAAGGGGGCAGAGTCAGCATTTGACCCTCTGATCACTTGGGATTCGGATTCCGTCCTCCTACACAGAGGCCCTGTATCCTAGCTCTGGGCTCTGCAAACCCCACCGATCTTCCTCAGTAGCACTGAGGAAACTAAGATAAGGTCAGAGCCCTGGGGTGGGCCACCAATGTCCCTACCCTTGTGGCTTCAGCAGACGCAAATGCACCTGACCATTCTCTCACCCTCAGCCCCAGCCCCAGGCTCACTCTCCTGTCCAAACAGCTGCTCCAGGTTGCTGGCACCTTTGCCATCAAAGGTGTTGATGGCAAGTTCTCTACATACAGAGCCCTTGCCTGATTCACAGTAAACCTTCATCTGCCCATGTCCCTCCCCAGGAGGGAGACCTGAAGCCCAAGAACCAGGATAGGGCAGCTGAATTGGGATTTCATCCCCCTCCACCCAGCACCCAACCAGTATTATGGCTTCTCTCCTGCACCCTCTGCTCCCAGAGGCTTAGCTCATCTTTCACTCAGCTCCTCTGCCAAGTGGCAGGAGACCAACTGCAGAGCAGGTCTGCGCTCCGGGTGCCACGGCAGTAGGCAGGAAGCGAGGCAGGCAGAATAAGTGCGCTGCTTTCTGGAAACGTGCCCGGCCAGCACCCAGGGGGACACCATACCACCCCCTCTGGCAGCTTGGGCTTACCACCTCACAGGACCAGGGACACCCACCCTCCTCACCACTCATCAGTTGGGACTGTTGTCATGGTGTTCATCTTGCAAGTGAGGAGACTAAGGCCTGCAAGTGGGGTCCAGGGCTGACCACTGTGTTGGCTAAGGCTGTTTCCTGCCCAGAGACTGTGCTGAACAGGAACGCAGTGAGCCCCGGGGTAGGCCCAGCAGCAGCAACTGTGACTGGGCAGGCCTGCCCTCAGGCCTCGCAGGGCAGCAGCGGACAGAATCAGCCACTCATGGTTTCAGGCAGTGACACCAGCCAGAATGAGCACAAAGCTGGGAGCTGAGGGACGTGGGGTCAATTCACCTGGTCCTGGAAGACCTCTCTGAGGAGGCGACATTGGAGGACCTGAGAAGGAGCTGGTCTTGGGAACAGCAAGTATAAAGATGCTGAAATAGAGAGAGTGCCACCTGGTCCAAATCAGTCCACCCCACGGTGGATGGATGGTTGCAGACAGGAGCCACGTGGCCGATGTGGCTCACTGGAGAGCAGGTGGGGCCCTGTCGCAGGCGCCTAGCTCCTGGAACCTGCTCCATGGGTGCCAGCCCCTGTCACTTGCCCTTTAAGGTCCCCCATCTGCCCAAAGCAACACTCTGTGTCTCCTTCATTTCCTCCTGTCTTCCCTTCAGCACCTTTCCGCACCAGGCCCAGCCCAGAGCAGGTGCTGGACCCAGGTTTCCCAGATGCACGAGTCCTGAAAGTCCTGCCCACCACATCCTGATGTCCGGCAAGGGAGCCGGGAGCCGGGGGGAGGCCGAACCCAAGGGAGTCCTGCCTTCCACAGGGATCACTTGACGGAGCTCGTGGCTCCTAGAGGAGGGAGAAGCAGAAAAGACAAAGGGATTCCAGAAGGTGGGAGAAGGGTCGCCTACACAATCGGAAAATTTCACAGAGTCCAGATTTCAAGCTATTTTTAAAATATCCGAAGCTCTGGCAACCCCGAGCCTGCCTGTCCCCATGGCAACACCAGCTGGTGCTGAGCGGCGGCCCCTGCAGACTGGACGTGCGCGCTGCGCTTCTCCGCGGGCCCGCCACTCACTGTGGCCCCCACCTAGGCCACCCACGCTCCTCTGCCCCGCCACCTGGCCTGCAAATACCCGAGCCGGCCAGCCCTGGTCTAAGACATTTGATGGGCAGAAAACCATGCGGGGACGGGGCGACAGCGGCATCTGTTCCGTCAGCCTGCAGCTCGAAGAGTCAGACCGAGGTTCTCGTGGCAGATGTCCAGTATGCCTGGGCTCCGGGTCCCTGGAACCCTGTTCCCCTGCGTTGGGCTTAGGTGGCCCGAGGGCTCCAAAACGCGGCCTCTCGGTCCAGGCAAGAGACGCAGTTCCGAATGTGCACCAGCAGGGGGCGACTCTCCCCGCCTGTCCCTCCGCGGCGTGGGAGCACCATTGCCGGGCTGGGGGCTGCCGGCTCCCGCCGCTAAAGTGCAGTGCCTCAGCCTTCCTGCGCCCCGAACGGCCTCGTGTGCCTCTTCCACTTGACAGCTGAGGCCCAACCTTCTGGCCACAGGATGGGTTCAGCGGGGATTGGCTGGGCCTGGGCATAGTCCCGGTGCCCCAGGACAGCCTCGGGAGCCCACGCACGCACCTCAGAGCCCTTCTAGCCTGTGACCCAGGAGCCAAACGGCACCCCTCCTGCCCGCTCTGCCTCCTTCTCTCCTTCTGGGCTGGGCAGCCTTCCCCAGGCCTGTACCGTCAGGGCCGGCCCTGCTACTAGGTACTATGTGCTTGGCACAGTGTTCAGGACTTTATATACTTTATTTAAAATCCCAACAACCCTATAAGGTAGGTATTCATCTCCATGTTATAAGTGAGAAAACTGAGGCTTAAACAGGTGACATCACCTGCCCAAGGCTACACAACGAGCAAGAGGTGGAGTCAAGATTCAAACCCAGACCTGCAGAACCCGTCTTCCTTGGACTACCTTGCTCCAGGGGAGGCAGTTTAGAATCAGCCCAAGGCGAGGAAACGGGTGGGTTAGGGTGACCTAAGTCACCAATCGGCTAAAGGAAACTCTTTCCGTTTCCTTGAAGCTGAAGGGGTTCTGACAGTTTCCCCTTTTCTCATCTGGATCCCAGGAGAGAAGTGTTCTGAGCTGAGGGCCCAAGGAAGCACCCAGTCCAGTATCCTCTGGAGTTCAGTGAGGGAAGGAATGAAGAGCTCACAGCTTCCTTTTTTAAAAAGTGTATTTTCTTGATTATGCTATTACAGTTCTCCCAAATTTTCCCCCTTTCACCCTGTACCCACTTCCCTCCAGCAATCCCTCCTGCCCTTGGTTCATTTCCATGGGTTGTGCATATAAGTTTTTGGCTTCTCCATTTCCTATACTATTCTTACTATCCCACTACCTATTTTTACCCACCAATTAGGCTTCTTAATCCCTGTACCTTACCCCCTTTCCCCTTATGGCTGATGTCCCTCCATGTGATCACCATATTATGATTCTGTTCCTGTTTGCTTAGTTTGTTTTTGTTTTTTCAGATTCAGTTGTTGATAGGTGTGAGTTTATTGTCATTTTAATGTTCATAACTTTAACCTTCTTTTTCTTAAATAAGTCCCTTTTATATTTCATATAATAAGGGCTTGGTGGTGATAAACTCCTTTAACTTTACCTTGTCTGGGAAGCACTTTATCTGCCCTTCCATTCTAGGTAATCTTGGTTGTAGGTCCTTGCTGTTCATCACTTTGAATACTTCTTGCCATTCCCTTCTTGCCTGCAAAGTTTCTTTTGAGAAACCAGTTAATAGTCTTATGCCTTACCTCCTTTGTTGGTAACTCTCTTCTCCAGCTGCTTTTAAGGTTCTCTCTTTCTTTATCTTTATCTTTAACCTTTGGCATTTTAATTATGATGTGTCTTGGTGTGATCCTCTTTGGATGTAAGTTGTTTAGGACTCTCTGTGCTTCCTGAACTTGGATGTCTGTTTCCTTCACCAAATTAGAAATGTTTTCCTTCATTATCTTTTCAAATAAGCTTTCAGCTTCTTGTTCTTCATTTTCTCCTTCTGGCACCCCTATGATTTGAATATTGGCACTTTTGGAGATGTCCCAGAGTCTTCTTATTCTCTCCTCATTTAAAAAAATTCTTGTTTCTTCATTCTGTCTTTGTTGAGTGTTTATTTCTTCCTTATATTCCAAATGGATTTGAACCCCAGCTCCCTTCCCTTCACTGTTGACTCCCTATGGGTTTTTCTTTATTTCACTTAGTGTAGCCTTCATTTCTTCCCTCACACTTTTGTTATACTCAGTGAGTTCTCTGAGCATCCTGATCACCAGTGTTTTGAACTCTGAACAGATAGGTTGACTATCTCTGTTTCATTTAGTTATTTTTCTGGGGTTTTGTTCTGTTCTTTCACTTGAGCCATATTTTTTTGTCTCCTTAATTTGGCAGCTTCCCTGTGTTTGTTTCTGTGTGTTAGGTAGAGCTGCTCTGACTCCCTGTCTTGGTGAACCTGTTACGTTGTGTGGATCAGAGCCTCAGATAATTGTCAGAATGGGGCAAACTGCTTCCTTGCTGTGTGGCTTTGTGGGGGTGGGGGATGCGTTGGAGGGAGGACAGTGCTGCTGCCTGGCTTCTGGAGCTTGCTCAGTACTTGCCCCACTTCCGGTCTCGTCACCTACTTCCCATATGCGACTGGTGCCCCCCTGGCTGTTGCTCTGGTGGGTGATTCCATGAGTGGGTGGGTTTGAACACGTTCTAGGACTGTGCAGGCCTTCTGAATGGACTCTCTTGAGGGATCAGTAGTTTTCCTGCTGCCCAACCCCCGCTGGTTTTCACAGTCAGAAGTTTGGAACCCTGGGCTGTGCCCGCTGGCCTGGGGCTGGGATCGCCCCACCCACCGCAGGGCAGTGCGGGCCTGCCCATTCCACCCACTGCGGCAACTGCCCCCAGCACACCCTGTCTTCTCCGCCCCAGCTCCCCATCTCTGCTTCTCTTACCCGTCTGGATGGATGTGGCTTCTTTAAGTCCTTGGATGCTGCTCTTCCATAAAGTTCAATTTTCTGGTAGTTCAGGATGCTTTTTTGTTTTGCGATTAGCTGTGATCCTTCTTATGGTTGTGCGAGGAGGTGAAGCGTGTCTACCTACACCTCCCTCGTGACTGGAAGTCCCTCCCAGCTTCCTTCGTACTGGGTTGGCCAAAAAGTCTATTCAGTTTTTTTTCCTTTAATAAAAGACACATTTTTCACGTTTACCAATAACTTTGTTGATCTGGATATTTTGAGTATGTTGACTATCCCCCACATGGTATAAAGTTGATTGTTCTCAATTAATGTCTCAGTTTGATTGCTGTCAACTTCACCTGGTCTGCCCAACCATGGAGCATCATCCAGTGAGAAATGTCCAGCAGGGAACTTCGCAAATCATTTTTGACGTGTTCGAATGTTACAGCACCTTCTCAAGACACAGCACGAATCATTTTTTTTTTTTCTGTTTCAGTTGCATTTATACTTCTCTTGAAATAATGAAGCATAATACACTGAAAATGTTGTGTATTTTCTGCCATCTTCAATACTAAAATGGTTACACAGAAATTCACCAGTTTTGACAAGGTGTTTTTTTAAATGCTACAATACAATATAACAAAATTGTTTTAATGAAGTAAAAGACAACCATGTGCTACTAGAGCCATATTATGGAGAAAAACCAAAGTTTTTGGCCAACCCAATATGTGTAATTGGCACAGTCTTTCTAAATCTTGAATTCACTGAGGGGCTGTGGTAACTGAAACAGGGAAATTTTACTTGTAGGAGCAGGGGGGACATCTGGGTGTTCTGGCCAATTACAGGGACCACAATGAACTTTCTGTGGGCCACCTACCTGCCTATCCACCCATCTGTTCACCTCTTCATCTACAGGGTGCACGCAAGCAATTGGCAAGATTTTAGTAAAATGAACAACATACCACAAAAGTATTATATTTTGAAATAAATTTATTCTTATATGTAAATACATAAACATAGTCATTATTTTTTTAATTGTTCAAAAAAGTCTTTATTTGCTGCAATAATAGGCTTGATTTGACCTCGGAATCTTGAGCATGCTTTACTTAACTTTTCTTGACCCATGGACACCATCATGTTTTCAGTCTTAGCTTTAACAGCCTCTTTATTAGGATGAGGTTATTTATTAACTTCTCTCTCGCAAATGCTGCATACATAATAGTCGAAAGGATTTTGCATCTGTTGAACTAGGCGGCCAGATTTCCTTTGACCAGAATTCAGGAACGTTGACATGGAAATTCTTGCACCCTTTTGGCGTTATGTGATGGTGGAAGATAAAATGATGTCCATTTGCAACTTGCTTCATCCACGGTACAACTACATCTCTCAAAAGGTCAAGGGAAAAACATCCTGGATCTTCATTGATGATCTCCTGGATGCTGTGTACAATATCTGGACTTGTGTGATCCTTGCGTACCTTATGCGTTTTCCTTGTTGGTGTGGTGACATCAGGATCAGCATCATACCCCTTCTTCATGTTGTAAACTATACATAAAGCGATGCTATTAAAGTCTGCAATTTCCTTAGCAGTTCACCCTGCATGCAGTCCAGAAACTATGGTTGCTCTAACATCATATTCCTTCAACATGACAGTTGCTCTCAGAATTTAATACTTTATATCTGAAACAATGATGTTAAATCATAACCTTAGAAACATAGTTTTTCAAAATTAATAAGCGTGTGAAATAAGGAGATGCAAGGTTCTTGCCAATTGATCATGCACACCCTGTATTTATCTGTTCATCTCTCCACCCACCCAGCCAACATGTCTCATGCCTTGTATGTACGAGGACCCATGCTTGGCGCTATGGTGTCTACCCACCCTCCCTCCCTTCGGTGTGCTTTTCAGAGAAGACAGCGGCCCAGAGACAGTTACAGCACAGAGAAGACCGATCTCAATGAGGCAGGAGAGCTCCACACAGCTCCAGCCATCTCAGTAGAGGGAGGGAATAACCAGGTTTGAGGAACCAAATCACCGTCAACGGCATATACGTTGCACATCAGGACTGGAAGGCAGGGGGTGGGGGGGATAGTGATCAACAGGTGGAATTGAAGGAGGAACCTGAAGACCCAGGGATGTGGGTGCAGGGCATGTTGGGAAAAGGGGGGGAATTGGATGATATAGCATGGGGGGAACCTCTCATGAAAGGAGGGAGCAGAAGGAAAGGAGGGAGGAGGGAGAAAGAGAATCGATGTGTTGAGCACAAAAAATTTCCCAAATGCATCATTTCTGTTTTTAGAAAAGTCCATTTCATCACACTGAGTTTAGGATCAGAGCATGGAGGCAGGGACCGGCCCTCTGATGTCATGGAAATGCCACAGGCAGGGAAAGGGTGGGGGTGGGGTTAGGGTGGGGGGTGGGGCACTGTCCTCCACCCCTCCCCGACTTTAGCCATGCCACCTCCCCTTGTGGTTGCTTTATACATTGATCGGATGATCCCTGATATGTTGTTTGAACGAGAGATTTCTGGTGGCACTTTCTTGAAGCCACTTAACTAATGAAGAGAAACAAGGGGCCCAGAGGAGGGGATCATGCAGCCAGCAAGTGGCTGGGCAGGTCCCCAAGGACTGGGTAATAGACAGCCTCCATTCAGAGGCCAGGAGCCCAGGCCAGGGGTGCGGAGGGGACACTGCCCTTACGCGGGCAGCTGGGCTGCCTCCTATCTGGCTCCTCCCCACAGCCTTGGGGGGACGGCACCAGGCACCTTTCAAGCAACATTCCACTAAGACAGGAATGGACGGATAGCCCAGGCCCATGAGGAACCAGAAAACCTTGCAGAGGGTGAATGCCCAGAACAGGGGGTGCTCCGGGCAGCGGCCCAGCTTCCCGCAAGCCTCACAGTCGAAAACCTTCCTAAAACAACCCCTTGGCTGCCTCGCAGCATAATTTAATCTTTTTTTGATGACTCCGGATCTGGACCTCGCTCTGCCTGGTGCCACTCGGAGTTCATCCATCACTGCTGGGCCAGGTGGGAGTCCAGAGCAGGGCTGGCCCGGGGTTACCAGCTGACCCTGCCCTGGGGGTGGGGGCTGGGGATGGAGGGAGGGTGCCAGGAGGTTTTGGGGAGGTGGAGCCCAGCTGGAGGGGGAGCTGGCTGCTGCCTTGGTGGAGAAGGGTGCGGAGGAGGAGAATGGGAAGCCCTTCCCTAAGCAGGAAGGAGGTGCCTACGTGGGCCCCACCCTGGTTCACAGAAGGGGGGGCAGCTCCCAGGAATCTCTGGAGGTAAGAAGCAGAGAGGTGATGGCCAGGCAGGGTGGCTGCTGAGGGAGAGACAGTACAGGGCCCCTAGACTGTTGAGAAAATGTTGGCTTCCAGGGACAGAAGGGAGATGAGAGCCACACTACACCTGCCCTGCCACTGCCTGGCTGGGGGACTGTGGGCAGTGACTTAACCTCTCGGTGCCTCCTTTCCAAGGGTGCGAAGCTGGAACAGCAGGGCGGGCGCGGTGCGGCTCCTGCGTGGGAAGGGCCGGCACGTGCGTCGGGCCCCTCAGGAGCTGGCTCTCTGTGAGGCTGGATGTTTTGCTTGGTTTGGCCTCTTTGTATTCCTATATTTTATGCATGAAACACATTATTATATAATTAAAATAATATTCAGAGAACAAAACAAAACAAAACAAAACAATGGAGGTTGTGATTTGTCCCCAGCAGGAAGCAGTCGGTCAGGAGAGGATCCTGTCTGAAGAGAGGGGGCTGGGGGGTGGGGGCGCCGAGTCTCTGGGGTCTGCGACTCAGAGTGGGGAGCCCTGGGGGATGGTGCCCCAAGCCCTTGGGGAGAAGTGCAGGTGGCTGCTTCTTTCTGGGCTCACCCGACCAGTTCCCGGGAGGCAAGTGTCCGGGCCTCTTTCAAACGGCCCTGGGCAGGGAGGTCAGGACCCTGGGGAATGGCATCTGCTCAGGGCAGTGCACCTGTGTCCGGCTATTGTCAGCCCCCAGTCATCAGAGATGACCCTGGGTCCTCAGGACTCATCAGACCCTTTCCCAGGCCCCTCATGACCTCGGGGAGCCTGCCCAGAGCAGCCACAGCCCAGCCTTTGCTGAGGCAGCCCTTTGACGGAAGCTTGGCTTGATGGGTCCACAAGCTCTCCCTGCTGGGAAGGGCCGGTAATCCTCCGAAGAAAGTCAAACATTAGCCCTGGAAACCGCTTATGCCTTATATAAGCCCCCCTGGGGAAGGCGCAAACACAGCTTTCTGGAGGGGAGAGCTAGCGGCCCAAACAGCCAGCGGCTGCCCGGCCCTGGGACAGAGCAAGGCTTCAGCCCCGCCACCAGCCCCACCGAGGGAGCCCGGCCCAGCCACCAGGTGAGGAGAGGTGGACGCCCCCACAGACCCCCCGGCCCCCAGGAATCCCTGGGAAACTCCCAAGGCTAGGCCCTGTCTCTCATTGCAACTGGCCAAGTCCATCATGCCCTCTGGGACATACCTGGGTTCTTTCTGCCACCCCAGCAGAGTGAGCTCAACCCCAGGGGACAGTCAAAGCCAGGAGGCTCTGGGCTTGGGGAGGCCTTTCCCCGCAGGCCCCCTGAGGGCACGCCGTGCGCCTGCTCCGGACAACCGGGGGCTTCCCCGCACATGCCCACTATCCATCTTACAGGGCCAGTGTCTGAGGCTGGGCCCTTAGGTCCCAGCTGTGGGACTGGCACGACACCCTGCATGCAGCCTGGCTGAGCACCCACATACTCATGCCCCTGAGTCCACACACACACACACGCCCAAGCTCCAGCCTAAATGTGCACATCCCTGTAGACGCCCTGTGGACACACACCTGTGACCCTATACCTGTACATGCAATTGGGTCTGTCCTTCTGCAGCCCTTCGTCCCTCTGTGGAGATGCACAGCTGACACGCATACAGTGTTGCACACGCTTACACTCACGAGTACACCTGGGCACACACTCCCACGTGGCACCCACTCATCACGCACACAGACCTCTCGCCGGCCCGGTGCCTTGCCCACAGCTCCGGCTCCTCTTGCTTGGCGACATGACCTTCTCCAAGATTATAGACGCCGTCAACGGCCAGGGCCCCTACCAGTTCCTCATCGTGGTCCTGCTAGGCCTCCCCATCCTGGGCTTGGCAAACCACAACCTGCTACAGATCTTCACAGCGGCCACCCCCGCCCACTACTGTCGCCCACCCCCCAACGCCTCCGCGGGGCCCTGGGTGCTCCCCATGGGCCTGAACGGGAAGCCCAAGTCGTGTGTCCGTTTCATACATCCGCCCAACGCCAGCCTGCCCAATGACACCCAGGGGGCCACCGAGCCGTGCCTGGATGGCTGGACCTACGACGTCAGCACCGAGGACTCCATTGTGGCTGAGGTATGCCCAGAGCAGCCCCAGGTGCAGCTTAGAGCAGACGCCCCACACCCTGCAGCACCGGGCCCAGTGTCCCTAGACCGAGGGGAGAGTGTGCTGGGCAGGCAGAGGAGGGGCTGGGGTGCAGATATTTACCGACCAAGAGGTTTGGTTTCTTCACCCTCAGGGTGCAAGCATTTCTCCAAGGAGCAGCCCTTCTGTGCCGGGCACAGTGCTGGGTTCTGGGGGTCCACAGCCAAGTCAGGATCACATCAGCTACTGAAAGCACCCCACAGAGACATGTCATATCACTGCTTCAAAGAACTTTGGGCTGTGTGACCTTAGACTATGGCCTACCCTGGGCTGGTGAGCAGGGGGAGGAAGAGTCATGAAAGAAGTGACCCTGGACCTCAGATAAGAGTGTCCGGCCAAAGTTAGCCAGGCAGGGAGGGAGGGAAAGAAGGAAAATCCCATCTTGTTCAGGCAAAGGTCCCCAGGTGGGAGGGGAGGGAGGAAAAAGTGGGCAGGGTGGAGGGTGAACCTGCCTGAGCAGATCCAGAAAATGTCTCAGCTGCTTCCCCAGGCACTGCTGGGTTCACCCCATTCACTCCCATCTTCATTAGTCACTGTCCTGTACCTGTGTCTCTAGGGGTTATGGAGTCAAATCAGACTTGAATGGATGGGTAGGCCAGTGACTGTGGCAGGAACTGACCTTAATGAGGACCTACCAACTGCTTGGCACATTTTGGTGCTTTGCAGACATGGTCTACCAAGTTGATTCCCATAGGGATCAAAAAAAACTAAGACTCAGAGAAGAGAAGGAAAGGTCTGGTGCCACATAGCGGTCAGTTTCAGGAATTGGAATTTAAAGCTAAAGCCCATTAGAGGCATAAGGAGGGGACAGGTATCTGGTAGTCCCAAGACAGAGAAGCCAGAGAATGCCAGGGAGTCTTCCTGGAGGAGGTAGCATCTGCGCAGTGAGCAGAGGACAATGTTTTCATTCTCCCTAGGAAGACCATGAGCTCCTTAAGGGCTGGATCTTGCTTTTGTCTCCAAGTCTTTACCCAGTGCCAGTCCTGTGCTGGGCACACAATATATGTGGGCTCCTAGGGTCTCAGGAGATGGCATCTCAGCAAAAAAAGTGTTATTACTACCTCCAATTCACAAACGAGGAAACTCAGGCTCAGTCTGCTTCCACAGCTTTCCCAGGATTCCACATGGTTAGGATCTGGCAGAAGAGGGACCTGAATCCAGGACTCCCAATGTTCAGAGTGCATCGTTGCTTTTCATTTCCTTAATTAACATTTCTGGATATGCAAAGCATTTACTACATGCCAAGCATTGCTCTAAGGGTTTTATAAATACGAACACTTTCAACCCTCTTGGCGACACTATCAGGAAGTTAGTTAGTATTATAAGCCCATTTTTCGGGTGGGGAAACAGAAGCACAGATCTGAACGCAGACACCGCCTGGCCCCAGAGCCTGTGCTTCTAACCAGAATGGTCTCTGACTCGTATCCCTGATTCTCCTTCCTCCCTACTGTGGGCATTTGTGCTTCCCAGCACTAGGCACAGTGCCGAAAATGCACCGGGGACCCAACAGACATTCACTGAGGGCCACATGCGTGATGCGGAGGACACAGTCAGGGAACACCTGTGCCCTGCCTGCCAGCCACATCTAAGGGGAGGCAGACCCAGCCCTCAAGGACTACCTACCACCCAGGGTGCGGGCGGGCAAGCTTCCTGGGACAGAGATTTGCAGCAGCTTTGCTGTTTCCCCGGCACAGACCAGGTGCTAATAAGTACATTTGGAGTGGAGGGGAATGGGGGCCTTGGAGCAGGGGCTGAAGTGTACCTCAGGCAAGCCTGGCTTGGATGCAAAGGAGAAGTTGTGGCCTCTGTCCCAAGGCGACGAGGACCATTGAATGGTGCTGAGCAGGAGAGTGGAGCTCTCAGACCACCTCTGAAGGCTGGTCACCTCTGACTTTTAGTTCAGCCACAGGGAGACCCGTTAGCAGGTTGCCACCAGGCTCTGGGACAAAGAGGATGGGTAGGAAAGGCAGCTGGAATAGAAACAAGAGAAGTTAGGGGTTTAGAATCTCTGGCATTTGGGACCTGAATAGAGTTGGGGGGCTGACGAGCAGGGAGAGAGCTGAAGGTGTCTCACTATCTGTAAACAAGTTTCCAGATGTTTCCGTGACATGGAGTCCCTGGGAAAACAGAGAAGAATAAACGCGGCCATCCATGCCCTCCAAAAACATAGTCAAAGGAACAAAAACTTAAGCAATTGTTTACTTGCTTTTAAAAAAATACTAATTAAATAATAGTCATGGCCCCCACGCTACCCCGTGTGCCGAGCCTGCTCCAGCTCGTCCTGAGGACTTTGCTCATACAATCCCATCGAGTCTTCCCAGCAACCCTCTGATGTTAGCATCTGCGTGATCCTAGGTTCACCAATGAGGAAATCACGGGACAGCTCACTGTCCCAAGCGCCACCTTTCACAAATTGGGAAGGTGGGAGTGAAACCCAGGCAGTCAGGTCCCAGAGCTGCCCCACCTCACACCCCGGCACCTCAGACTGCCTAACCCGGACCCCCGGTGGGTGAGGCTGACGACACCTGCAGCCCCAAAGAGACCTTTGTCCTTGGATCAGCCTCCCCTTCCAGTCCGGGCTCCTACAGGGCAGAGCAGATGTCTCTCCTGCCCTTCTTTGTCATCACTGGGCTAGGTGCATAGTAAGTGCTCAGTTAGCACTGAGTGAAGGCTATGTCCCCTCAGAAGCCGGGAAGTGGTTTCTCTTCCAGGACGCACCTTGTGCCCGGAGAATCCGGCCAAGAGCAGAGTTTGCTGGTCTTGTAAGAGGTCAGGGGTCCAGTCACATCCTGGCCAGCCAAGTTCCAGCAGTCAGGGCTGAGGGACTCTGCCTCCCGGGAAACATGGTTCATGTCCATGCTCAGTTTGTGTCTGGGTCTGGCCTGGCTCCCAAGGGACTCTCAGCTGTGAGAGTCCGTAGGAGGGCTCCCTGCCCAGCCAGGAAAGTGGCAGGTGCAGGATCCAGTCAGGCGCTGACACCGGCGCAGGAAGGGCGAACCCCTCCGACTTATGCATTTGTGGTTCAGTCTTACGGCAAACCAGTGCGCCGTCTCTTGGGTTGGGACGGAGTGGGGTTACAGCGTGTGGCGCAGGCAGAGGATGGCTGGGCCTGCCCTGAGGGGTGGGTCTCTAGGGACAGAGCGGTGCTGGATCTGCCCCACCCAGATAGGGAGGGCAGTCACGAGAGAAACCTGGTGGCCCTGGTTAGTAGGAGCCGGGGGCTGTCCCCCAGAGCGACACCGAGGGTATGAGCCAGGTCAAGCGGCGGAGTCCACGTTTTCTAAGGATGTCACAGCCCCCCAAGTCTGTTGGCTCCTCTTTGAAAGGCAGCAGAGAGCAGGGGAATGAGTCCACGGGGAGCCTGCAAGGCTAGCAGCAGCAGCACAGGGCTGGCGCCGGAGCATTCAGCAGGTTTTCACATTTGCTGCATCGTCCTTGTCGTTGATGTTGATGGATACGTCCTGAGAACTGGGGGGTAGGGGTGGGTATTTTATACCAAAAGAGGAGGGGGACCCCCCCTGCCGCGAAAACAATTCAGCCGTCACAGCCCTTCCCAGCCCCCTCGTCACCCCCCTTTCCTGGAAACAGCACAGGCCTGAGTGCCAGCTCCCACCCCGAGCCAGTGGCCTGGTGAGTCCTCTCCCTGCACCCTCTCCCCTCCCCTGCAGGGCGGGGTAACAGCTGAGCAGCAAGGTGAGGGGCGAAGGTGCAGGGCTGTGCTGGTGGTCGAGTGGGTGCAGCACCCGATCTTCCCTCTTCCTTGGGCGCCCCCAGCTTTCCTGGCAGAGGTGACAACGCATTCCTTTCTCTGGGTTCTGCAGAGACATGGTTGGAATTTTTCAGAAGGAGCTTTGCTAAGACATTAAGAGGAAACAAAGGCCTTTCTTTTAAGTCTGGGGAGTGGGAGGAACAGGGGCTGTGAGGGAAGGCCTTGCCCCCCTGAGCCTGGCAGGACTCCTGTGGCCAGGGCCAACGTTCAGGCTCCAGAGTGCTCGGGTGCTGGCCAAGAGCAGAGGTTACAGGTCTTGTACCCTATCAGGCGTCAGTTGACATCCTTGCCAGCCAGCTTCCATGCCTTTGCTGGGTTCCCTGTGGGCTTTGGATCCCCTGGAGAGGAGCCATGTTGCCACGGGGGGTCTGGGCATCCTGAAACCCATCCTCGTGGTCCTTGGAGGCCCGGTCTGACCTGGCATGAGCCAGCCCATCCCTCTAAATGCCCTATGAATCCTCTCTGGGCCTTGAGCCTTCCTGTCCTGTCTCCAGGGCCACAAGAATCCTGTCCCCACCCAGGGTCCTGGGGGCCCCGAGTCACCTGCTGCAGGAGCAGAGAGCTGCCCAGCAGGTCCTCCAGGAAGCAGGTTCACACCTGCTTCCACCCTGGGGAGGTTCCCTGGCCAAGTGTCTGGCCTTCCTCCATCCATAGCCCCAAATTGCTGGCTGCCCGCCTCCCGGACCACCATCCATTTCCTGTGTCCCACTCTACCCCAGCTGCACAGCCGCCCTCCTGCTCACCTCAACCCTGCCCTGGGTTCTCCTCCAACCTTCTCCCTCCCTGCTCTCCCCTTTCCCCACTAAGGACCCATGAGCCCCACCTCAGCCACGTTCCTGGCCCAGTCTAAGCCCAGCTAGCCGTCCAAGGTCAGGGACTCATTCCGTGAGCACCTACTGTGTGCACCACCCTGGGCTGGTGTTTTGCACCATCCTGTGAATCAGGCACTGAGACTATCGTCCCCAGATCTGGTCTCAGATCCAGAAGTTGGCCCTCTCAGCCATGCTGGTCAAGTCACACTATTCTAGGAGGAAGGACAGGGGTCCTGGCTCCCAAAGCCTTGCCCTTTCCCCTGCGTATGTCCTTGTGGACACAGGCCTTACAACGCAGGTGACAACAATAATAAGACAGCTACCATCTTGCAAGGGCCAATTGTTTGCCAGGTAGAGTGCTAGATGCTTTTGATTCCTTATGCTACTTAGAATCCTGAGTAGAAGGATTAACCTAGGATTAACCGCCAGGGTACAGGTGAGGAGACTGAGTCACAGAGAGGTCAAGGACCAGCCCAGGTACACACCACTACCAAGTGGCAGAGTTGGAGATTCATGTCCTCCTAACTTTCCTCAAGTATCTGGCCTTTCCTCGCTGGCCCTTGAGCCCCAGCACAGGCTCCAGCAGGAGCATGAGAGGTGGCAGGAGCTACAACAATTCTCCTCAAGGCCTGACGTGGGTCTAAAAGACCCCAAAGCAGCCCTGGCCAGGTAGCTCAGTTGGTTAGCTCATCATCCTGATACACCAAGGTTGTAGGTTCAATCTCCTGCCAGGGCACATACAAGTATCAGCCAGCGAATGCATAAGTAAGTGGAACAGCAAACCAGTGTTTCTCTCCCTCTCTCCCTTTCTCTCTCTTTAAAATTAATCAATTAAAAAAGAAAAGAATTAAAAGACCCCCAAACCAGAGAAGGTTGTTTCCCTGTCCTTGATCTGGGAGGTGCAGACCATGGATGGGGTCTCCTGGTAGAGTCAGCGCCCCCACCCCAAAACCAACAGGACCCCATCCTGCTGACCATGGTCTTGATCATGAATGTCACACCCTGACCTTTTTTTCTTAATAATTAAACAAAAAGTATTGATTGATTTTTAGAGGGAGGAGGAAGGGGTTGGGGAAGAGAGAGAAAAACACATTGATTTGTTGCTCCACTTGTTGATGCAGTCATTGGTTACTTCTTTTATGTGCCCTGACCAGGGATTGAACCCCCAACCTTGGTGTTTCGGAATGATGCTCTAACCAGCTAAGCTACCCAGTCAGGGCTCACCTGGGTCTCTGATGCCTGCCTTCTGCTTTTCCTCTGAGGGGCCTCCTGGCCTCTGATCTGGCTGACCTCTAGCTCCTAAACCTGTCCCTCGCGCTGTGGGCCTGAGAGCAGACCAGCCCACCTGGCTCCGGCCTTGGCTGCCTCCTCAACTGAGATTTCGGCCCATCCTGGGCTGCCCATCTAATCGAGGTTCAAGGCAACAGCTCTTAGATGCTGACCTTCCCTCCTGCAGCCCAGAGCCCAGAGCTCAGCACAAGCGAGGCACCGGGAAGCCACGGTCAAGAGCATCCGTTGGGGGCCCAGCAGACCCGAGTTGGAATCTCTACCCTGAAATGAACTGAGCTATACTCAGGCAGGTTGTGCACTCTCTGTGCCTCAGTTCCTTTGTCTGAAAACGGGGATAGTGATAATATCTACTTCATAAGGTTATTAGAGCACCATTAGCCAAGCTTGCTCCTGGTTATGGTAGATGATCTCTTCCTCCCCTGTCACCTTCCTGGTGCATCGCTCACTCGGGAAGCTATCGCGGGGGCTTCCTCTCCTTCCTTTCTAGAACGAGCTTCTTTCTTAAGAGCTCAGTCAACACCCCAAGGAAGGAAAAAGAAGGCCAAGAACATTGGACTAGGATACTGAGAGTAAGAACACTGTGCGGACCAAAAGTCAATGGGGAAAAGGTCAGCTAGCCCAGGCTATGCCAGGGGCTACATGGAAGTACCGGGAAGCTCCCTCCTATCAGCAAGTTAATTTTTCCTCCCTGGGCTTCATCAGTAAAATATGAATAGTCGCTCTGGCTCTGTTCACTCATTAATTATTCATTGGGCAAACATTAACACTGACCACGTCCCAAATATTCTGCTAGCTGGGGGGGGCAGAGAGTTAAGGATACATCTCTGCCCACAGTAACATTGCAGAAGACCAGAGAGAGATGAATAAATAAGCAGCTGACTATGATAGGAGTAATGGGGGATAACATGGCCTCGGCCACTTCTCCCTTTCACAAATCTCCACTGGCCACCTGCTTGCACCAGGCACCTGGAAAAGGTCTCCCTGGCACTCAGCACAGATCATCTTGATGTGAGTTTAGAAGGACAGGCCACACTACTAGAAGAAGGAAATGATGACAAGGGCAACAGCCAAGAGAAACGTAACAGCCTGAAGCTTTCATAGCATTACTAGTTTAGCCCGATTAACCCAGTTAAAATCTCGTGCCATGTGGCTCAGCCTATGCATAGAGTCCAAGGAAATGAATCAGCCCAACCCCTGCGAGAATCATTGAACCTTCGGCAAGGGGTTTTGTTACCAGGGCCTTCTTAAGAGTCTTACACAGCTAACCACATAGAAACCATGCCAAAACTTTCTTTACATATCTTTCCCTCCCCCCCAAAAAATTCAAGGATGCCTTTAAAAATCTCTCCAATTCTTTCTGTAGCAGGTTCCTTCATTGCCATCTTCCTCTATGCCCAACCCCCTCACCATCACCACCTACCAAGCCAGCAGGTACTTTGAATACACAGGGATCGCACAGTGTATTCCTTTCTAGGACTTCCATTACAAAGCACCACAAACAGGGTGGCTTCTAACGACAGAAATATTTACTGCCTCACAGCCCTGGAGGCCCGTAGTTCAACACCAAGGTATAGGCATGACTCTCACAGGCTCTAGGGAAGAATCCTTGCTTCCCCCTCCCAGGTGTGGTGGGGGTTTGCGATCCTCGCCTCCTTGGCTGCCAGATACATCCTCCGGTCTCTGCCTCCATATCCACGTGGTGTTCTCCCTGTCCCTTCTCTTCTTGCACCAATACAAGTCATATTTGATCAAGGGTCCAGACCTACCCCAGGACGACCCTATCTTGACTAATTACATCAGCAACAATCCTATTTCCTAAGAAGGTCACATTCTGAGGTCCTGGGAGTTAGGACTTCAACCTATCTACAGAGTGGTCCCAACCCAACACACCGACACTGCACACCCCAGGCCTGAGCCCCACAGGTTCGTGCTGAGGGGCAGGGCGGCCACAGCCACATTTTTATCATCAGTTCTGACGAGCTTCATTGACTGAAATCTCTTAAAAGCAACTTAGAGTGTGATTAATGCCAAGACTCTTAACATTTTTTTTTTTTAAGATTTTATTTCATTATTTTTAGAAGGAGGAGAAGGGAGAGAGGCAAAGAGGGAGAGAGACATCAATGTATGGTTGTGTTTCACCTGCCTCCAGCCACAGACCGGACTGGAGACCTGGTTTGCAACCTGGTTATGTGCCCTGGCTGGGGAATCGAACCTGCGACCTTCGGGTTCGCAGGCCGGCACCTTACCCACTGTGCTACCAGCCAGGGCCAAGACTCTTAACATTTAACCACAAAGTACTCCTTCTGAACTTCATAACCTCATTTTACCAGTAGCCAAAGTCCCGCAGAAGCTGTTCCAGCCTGATTGGGAGGTTTTCCTGTTCATCTTGATAATGTGGTGATGGGTTTGACACAACAGCCCACACACCTGCATCCGGACGTACACCCATCCTGGTGACGTGGGACAGCCCGCCCCACTGCGTTTGCGGTGTGCACCCTGTCATCCCTCATGTAGACATGGGTACACCCCCAAACCTCTAAGGCCTTCCCTCCCCTCCGTTCTTTCCAGTGGGCATTCGCTCATTCAGTTGCACAAGTATGTATCAAGGGGCTACTGGGCACTGGCAACTCTGTTGTTCTAGGCAGCAGAAACCCCCTAGGGAACAAAACAGGCCGACAGCCTCCCCCTCCTTCAACATAGCACTCTCGGGAGAGAACTGTTTACATGGAAGCATAGACAATATGCCTGGTGGTGCAAGTGCTACAGAGCAAGTAAAATAGGGTAGAGGGGTGGGGGTGCCTTACGATGTTAAACATGGTGGTCAAGGAAGTTCTCCCTGAGAAGAACATCTGCCCAAAGCCTTAAAGGTGAAGGACCACACCAAGTGGCTACCTGGGGGAAGAGCATTTCAGGCCAGGAGAATACCACATGCCAGGACTCTGGGGCACCTGACGTGTTTAAGGAACCGCAAGGAGGCCGATGCTCCTGGAGGAGGCTGTGTAGGTGGGAGGAAGCAGAGAGGGAAGGAGGAGGAGGATGGGAGCAGACTCTACAGGGACCCGTAAGGGTTGCGGCATGTTTTCAACAGGACGCAAATTCCCACCGAGACTTTCCAATTGTGTCGAAGAAACTGGCTTGCAACAGGTATTCTAAAGCCCACAGCCTCACCAGTGCTGTGGTAGAAACCAAGACCCAAGAGATCCAGTCCCTGGCAGTAGAGAGGGAAAACAGCCCAAACTAATCTGAGCATGTCTGCCATTGGCCCTCTCACAACCCAGACTGATTTCTTTCTTTCTTTCTTTTTTTTAAGATTTTATTTCATTATTTTTTAGAAAGAGGGGAAGGGAGAGAGGCAGAGAGGGAGAGAGACATTAATGCATGGCTGTGCTTCACCTGCCTCCAGCCACAGACCTGACTGGAGACCTGGTTTGCAACCTGGTCATGTGCCCTGGCTGGGAATAGAACCAGCGACCTTTGGGTTCTCAGGCCGGCACCTTATCCACTGTGCCACCAGCCAGGGCCCAGATTGATTTCTTAAGGCACTAACTAACCTGAAAGTTGGCGGGGGGAAACTCCAATTTCCATTCGCAAACTTCCATCTCGTGGCATACATCAGGATAGACTAGGTTGTCACAACAAAACAATGCAGCCGTGACTTAGAAGTGTACCTCTTTCTCATGCCGTGGATCTAAGAGGAGCATTTCAGGTTAATGGGTGGCCCTGCTCCACAAGGTCATTCAGGGACCCCAAGAGGCAGCAGCTTTGCCCCCTTCAACGTGTGGCTTCCAGAGTTGCCCTGGTTGTTCCCATTCCCACCACCAGGAGAGGAGGAAGCATGTCACAAAGTACCAGAGGTCCCTCCTGGCACCAGCACTTTTCTTATATCCCTTCACGTCCTCCTTATCCTTCCCTTAGCCCATCCCACGTACATAGCGTGTGGGCTTCCTTTCCAGCCAGAAGAGCGCAGTGGGTTCCAGGGCCACGGTGAGCCAGTCCGAGACAGCTGGAGGGCCTGGTGCTTTATTCACATGGCCTCATCTCTCCTTATTCTGGTAGAGGAAAATGTGGCTCTTCCCTATACTGTTTTACTTCCAAAACATTCCTGTGAGGCATTGCTAGTAGAAAAAATTCTCCACTTCCTTATGTGAGTAATTCAGGACAGTAGGACAAAGGGTGATGGTGGGGATTAGCAGGAGATTAGGCAAGACAGGTAGGCAGGGGCAGGAGCAGGAGGGCTTAAGAAATCTGTGTTAACAGAGCTTTCTGTTTACCCAAAGGGGCAAGAGGAAGCCAGTGAGATAAGACAGGAAGCTGATTTGAGAGGTGTTTTAGAAAATCATTGAGATTATCTGGGGAAGAATAGGGAGGAGGGATGGAGATTGAGATCTGAGATGGAAGGCCAGGAGACCTGTCAGGAGATGGTTGTGCTACTCCTCTAAAGGGTCTCAGTTTCCTCACCTGCAAAGTGGTGGTGACAGTGCTCCTTTCTTAGGTTGGTGTGAGGATTGAAGGGGTGGAAGTCTGGGAAGGGCACCTTGTGTAGTAAACCCTTAATAAATATCGGCCATTGTTCTTAACCCAAATGCAAGGCGGTGAGACCACAATGAACTAGTAGTAGTCATGGAAATAGAAAAATCCAGATTCAAGAACTGTTAAAAAGTTAGAAACTGGAGAGTGGGGTGATTGGACAGTGGGCGAGGAAAGAATGAAAAGAGGGCTACCAGGAGCGGGACAGAGGGGAGCAAAAAGGGGATGGATGTAATACAACAACAATAAAATTTTAAAAAAAAGAAAAGAAAAGAAAAGAGGGCTACCAGTCGCTGAGATTTTGAGACCCCCAGGCAGGGGTGTGATGAGTGAGTGGACCCTGAGACACCTGAGGGACACCCATCGCCCAGGGGCAGCATCCAAGTTGGCAGCTGAGACATCGGGTCTCCAGACCAGAAGAAAGGTTGGGATAAAGATATAGGTTTCATCAGAACATAAGCACTGAAGC